>JALGBA010002908.1:22500-79294 GCA_023970755.1 Azemiops feae | reverse complement strand
TGTAAGGGTCTCCTGCTTGAGCGGGGGGTTGGACTAGATGACCTCCAGGGTCCGTTCCAGCTCTGTCATTCTGTAAGGGTCTCAAGCTTGAGCGGGGGGTTGGACTAGGTGACCTGCAGGGTCCCTTCCAGCTCTGTCATTCTGCAAGGGTCTCAGGCTTGAGCGGGGGGGTTGGACTAGATGACCTCCAGGGTCCCTTCCAGCTCTGTCATTCTGTAAGGGTCTCAAGCTTGAGCGGGGGGGAGGGGTTGGACTAGATGACCTTCGAGGTGCCTTCCAGCTCTGTCATTCCGTAAGAGTCTCCTACTCAAGAGGGGGTTGGACTAGATGACCTCCAGGGTCCCTTCCAGCTCTGTCATTCTGTAAGGGTCTCCTGCTCGAGCGGGGGGGTCGGACTAGATGACCTCCAGGGTTCCTTCCAGCTCTGTCATTCCGTAAGGGTCTCCTGCTCGAGCGGGGGGTCGGACTAGATGACCTCCGAGGTCCCTTCCAGCTCTGTCATTCCGTAAGAGTCTCCTGCTTGAGCGGGGGGTTGGGCTAGATGACCTCCATGGTCCCTTCCAATTCTGCCTTTCTGTGATTCTGTAAAGCTCTCCTGGTCGAGCAGGGGGCTGGACTAGAAGACCTCCAGGGTCCCTTCCAACTCCCATTCCATTCCATTCCAAAGAGTATGGCTGCAGCATTCTTATTTATCCTCAGAAGGGGATGGACTATTCTAGTCCATCCCCTGCCAAAGCAGGAGTCCTTTGCAGAATCACAGAATGACAGAGTTGGAAGCGACCTCGGAGGTCATCTAGTCCAGCCCCCTGCTCAGGCAGGAGACCCTGACAGAATCACGGAATAACAGAGTGGGAAGGGACCTCGGAGGTCATCTAGTGACTAGTCCAACCCCCTGCTTGGGCAGGAAACCCTGTACCATTTCGGACAAATGGCTGTCCAGTCTCTTAACAACTTCCAGTGTTGGAGCATTCATCGCTTCTGGAGGCAGGTTGTTCCACTGGCTAATTGTTCTCGCTGTCCGGAAATGTCTCCTTAATTCTAGGTTGCTTCTCTCCTTGATTAGTTTTGATGGGTAATATACAGGTAGTCCTCTAATTACGCCCACAGCTGAGTCCCAACTTTCTCTTGTTAAGTGAGACATTCGTTAAGTGAGTTTTTCTCACCTCGGTTTTTAAGAGAATCATTGCCGCTGACAAGTTAGTCTCCCGGTTGTTAAGTGGATCCGGCTTCCCCCGTTGACTTTGCTTGTCAGAAGGTCGCCAAAAGGGATCGGGTGACCTTGGGATACAGCGACGGTCGTAAATAGGAGTCCGTTGCCAAGCGTCTGAATTTCGATCACGCGACCCTGGGGGGACGCAACGGTCGTTCCGTGTGAAAAAACGTTCCTAAATCCCTTTTCCTGGTGCTGTTATAACTTCATACGGTCACTAAATGCGCTGTTATAAGTTGGGGGGACTATCTCTGCTCCCCATTTTGTGCTGACTAAGCGGGCTGAACTCCCTCGCCGTGCGTGGCATGATGGCTCCCCTTTGCGACACGGAAAAAACTAACCCGGCGTTTGATGGGGCCAATCCGTGCCTTGGCCATCGCTTCCTGTTTTGAGGTGTGTCCGTTCCGGGTACATTTCACCTGGAAAGAACCAATTGGTGTTCCTGTCTGGTCAGCTTATTGCTAGGAAGAAAGGCCGTTCCCACCTCAAAACTGTCCCTGCCCCACTGCTCCGGACAGAGGGGTCCTTACTCACCCGACGCAGGACGGGCACCTCTGCCCACAAAGGCACTCAACCACCTCCAGAGGGTGGAGCGTGATCTTTGCCCACTGCCTGAACCCTGGCGGAGTCCCGGTTCTGCCTGCTCGTCCCGTAGCCCTTGCGACAGCCCAGTAGGTGGTCTGCAGACTTTGAGGGTCTGTGAGAGACACAGGGTGAATATCACGGCCCCGTCAGAGCCCAGGTCTGAGGAGGAGGAGGAGGAGATGGAGTCGGGGCCAGTGCAGAGGGATGGTGCAGTCTCTATGGCTCAGGAGAAACGACCTGAGGACGAGGCAGGCCCAGGTCCCTCGGAAGAGTAGGCAGGGAGGAAGAGAGGGCGCAGGCTGATTGAGGAAGGGGTGGGGGGAGACGGAAAGGGCAGGCAACGGAGCAGAGGAGCGGCGGAGCTCCAGAGATGAGCAAACGCCTCCCCCGCCCGGTCCCTGAGTGCGAAGAATGGAGAGAAAGCAGTCAGTGCAGGGCGCCCCGAATATTTGAATTATTCAGGAGAAGGGGGCCCAGCCCCTCCTGACAAGGTTCACCTGGAGAGTAACCTTTAAGGAGGCGCGGTGAGGAGGGGCTTTTGCCAGGAACAAGTGTTTGTCTTCAGATCACACTCCCTCAGCTCGGCCTGCTTTCTCCTTGCTTTAAGAACTGCTTTCCCCGTGTGTCAACGACTGCTTTTGCCTTGCCGTGAGGGCTGTTCTTGGCTTGCCCTGGCCCCAACGGTTCTCCCTTCAGACCTGCCTTGCTTCCCTTGGGCCCCAGTCTTGCTTTGAGAAGGGCTCTTGGCCTTTTGGTTTGAACTGGGCCCTTGTGGTGTGAACTGCATTTGCCCTTGGTTTCACTGGGCCCCTTTTGGAAGGGGCTCCTTGTCTCGCGCCTTCGCCGGGCTCTGAGGATTGCCCTTGCCGTATGTCTGGACCTCTCTGCCTTGGGGCCTTGCCGGGTAATCTATAGGGCTGTTGGTTGGGGGACTGAGGGTGGAGCCTGACTAGTCAGTGGAGGGCCATTTGTTTAACCATCCCAAGAGAAATAAAGAAACTCTCTGGAGGCCTGCCTGGCGTTGCCCACAGTGAAGGAATTCCCTTCCCCAAACTCTTTACAGGGGTGGATTTGGGGAGCAGGTAAGTGGCACTTGCTGGTTAGTGTGTGTGTGGGGGGGTAGGCTGTGCCCACCGGCTGCTCCTGGGAGTCCTGGTTCTGCGGACTTCTCCAGCGGCCCTTCTGCTGCCGGAAGCATCTGGGGGTCTGTGAGAGACACAGGGTGCAGGAATCCCCTTCCCCAAACTCTTTACCGGTGTGGACTGCGGTGCGCCCAGTGGCGCTTTCTTGGAACAGCTTCCTAAGAGTTGGAGAGGGGGATACTCCTGGTTCAGGGAGGGACATGCACTGTCCCCCCCTCCAACTCGGTCAGTCTCTGCCTCCTCCAGGTGGTTCTTCTCTCTTGCAGGAGCAACACGCAGGAGCTGAGCCTGGCCATGGCTGAAGACATTGTGGAGACCCCAGCCCTGGGCCGCCCCTTCCAGCTGGGGATGCTGTACGACTGCCGCACGGATGTGCTCATCCCAGGTAGGAGATGGAGGAGAGGCCAAAGGGTAAGCAGCCCCTGCAGGATCTCTAGAGGGAGGGAGAAGGGCACCGCCATCAATTCTCCAGCACAGCACAGGGTCACTTGAGGCCTCAGCTCCTGGACCTACAGCCTGCTGATAACGGCTATCTGGGTAGGACCTGCCTGGAATGGTATCCAACCCTTTGGACAGGCACACAGCAACTTTTCTCGCCCCAAAAGAAAGTCTCTGAAATGCTTTAGAAAATGATTACAAAAGGAGTTGGGGTCCCATCCGAGACGGTGAAGTGAGGGATATTAATTCTAAAGTTGTGATGCTGGTGCTTTTCCGGGGGGGGGGAGCAGGTCTGAACACAGAAGACCCCTCGGAACCCCTGATGAAAAACATGATTTTTCCAGGGAGTTGGAAATCTTTCTTGAAATCAATAGGTACATAGAAATTCCCATTCCTCTCTACTCAAGTCAAAAGATTTTTGAGTTTGCAGTAGTTTGCAAAACTGCTGGGTGATGACCAGGCAGAACAAATGAGGTCACCATCCGGGAAAAATGATATCTTTATTGTCTCAGTACTCTGGGGCTTCCTCTATCCAGCTCCAGGTGTTTCTGAGATCTCATTTCACATTTACCTTCCTGTTGTCTCTTGTTCCATGCAGGCATCACCCTTTGGCACTACCACTCTCTGCAGAAGGACCTGACCATCAAGCCTCAGCCCAAGACCGAATCGGAAATCCTTGCGTCCGACAGCATTGACGACAAGGCCTCTGCCCTGGACATCTCAGCATCCCTCAAGGCCAGCTTCCTGGGGGGGCTGGTTGAAGTGGGAGGTTCAGCCAAGTATCTTCACGACACCAAGAAGTCCAAGCAACAGGCCAGAGTCACCGTCCAGTACAAAACCACCACCAGGTATGAGCAGCTGACCATGAGCCATCTAGGAATCCAGAATGTGTCTTACCGAGCAGCCTTTGAGCATGGCATGGCCACCCACGTGGTCACGGCCATCCTCTACGGAGCCCAGGCTTTCTTCGTGTTTGACCGAGAAGTTTCCTCAACAGAGATGTTAAAAAATATAGAAGGAAACATCCATCTTGCAATCAAGAAGGAGATATCAATCACGGGAGAAGCAGAGGTCAAACTAAATGAGGAGGAGAAAGAGAATGTTCTGAAGTTCAGTTGCAAGTTCCACGGAGACTTTTCTCTGGAGAAAAATCCAGTCACTTTCCAAGATGCCATGAAAGTTTACGAAACTCTACCGAAAATGTTAGGGGAACATGGGGAGAAGGCTGTGCCTATGAGGGTCTGGCTCTACCCATTGACCAAACTGGACACCAAAGCAGCTACGATGGTCCGTGAGATCTGCCTGGGATTGATCTTTGATGTTGAGAAGATCTTGGAGGATCTCAACGAAATCCAGATGGAAAGCAACGATCTAGCCAACGATCCCATTGCTGAGACCTTTCCTGAGATCAAGAGGAAGATCCAACAGTTCAAGAATCTATTAAAGCAACACAGGCAGACTTTCCAGAAACAGCTGGCCAGAGTGTTGCCTTCCATCAGGGGTGGAGGACAGGAGGAAGGGACCCTGGTGGACATCTTGAAGTCCGTAAAAAAGTCACCTTTCCACAGCCAAATACTCTGTGAATTTCTGGACACCAAGGAAAGCGAAATTAACATTGTCAGATCTTATCTGACTATTCTAAGTGAAATACAAGTTATCTCATCCAAGAACAAGCTGGAAAAAATAGTTCTTCATCCCCAGAATGTATACGTGGTCTCCTTTACATTGACTTCTTTACATGAAGAGGAGCCTTTTCTGTTGAGCTTACAAGACTGTCTTCAGAAGCAATTCTTGCCAGGATCAACTAAGTCAAGAAGGTCCACTCCTGGGGAGAAGAAAGGCATAGCCTGGTTTGAGGACCAGGAGAGGACCCACAATGCTCGCCAAGCTGCCAAATCCATGAAAGACTTTTTCACTGTCAACCAATCGAATGAGAAGGTCCACTTTGTCGTGGCCTCACTCCCAGATGTGGACAACCCAGGAGCCTCCATTAACCTTTATGAAGACGGAAAGCTGGTCAGCAAGAACTTTGAGTTGCCCTCAAAACCTCTCGCTTTGCAGATTACTGAACTGAGACACGACAGCATTCAGCTGAAGTTTCAGCCAGCTGAATATGGAAAGGCTGCAATCTCCAGTTATCTGGTAGAGTATAAGATTGCAGGGGAAGAAAACTGGAAGACCGTGAGGACAGAGGACGCCGGGGAGACGTTCCTGCTGAAAGATCTGCCTCCAAACACAGAGTACTTGCTCCAATATGCTGCCTGTTGCAAGGTAGGCCATGGTAAAAGCAGTGACCACAGCCCACCCATAAAGACCCTTCCCACCAGCCCTCCTGAGAAATTAAGAACGGCCACTGCAGCATCTTCTGTCATCTCTGTGGCCTGGATGAATCCCAGCATCGTTGCCTCAGGAGTTGTGGTCAAGGAGTACAAAGTGGAGTACAGAATGTTACAGGATGGAGTTGGGAAGGACCAGTGGACTGGAAAAAGGACTGGGAGAAAAACAGAGTTTTACCCCATCAAAGGTCTGAAGCCCCAGACGGCATATAGCATACGGGTGTCAGCCGTGTGTGACAATGGAGCTCTGGGTGTCCCCAGTGAGGAGGTGGAAGTCTCCACATCACTGGAGGAAGAAGATGCAGGCAAGATAGCCCGTCAGTTCCTTCAGAAAAGCTCCCTGGTGGAGGACAGACATCCATTAGTTTTCACCCTTCCTCTGGAGAAAGTCCCCTCAGATGTCTCCACCTCCTGTCTCATATACCAGCTTGGAAAGGAGAACCCAGAAGTGCCCACCAAAGTGATCCTGCTGATGGGAGCAACATCGTCTGGGAAAACCACACTGATCAACAGTATGATTAATTATATTCTGGGTATCCAGTGGGGAGATAACTTCAGATTCAAACTGATGCATGAAACCACCCAGGGAAGCGAAGCTGGAAGCAGGGCGTCTGAAGTCACTGTCTATGTGGTGCACCATCAGGAGGGTTTCCGGATTCCCTATTCTCTCACAATCATTGACACTCCAGGATTTGGAGGCACAAGAGACGCAGAGCAAGACAAACTGGTTGAGGAGCAGCTCCGAGAATTTTTCTCCACCCCAGGGGGCATTGACCATGTTGATGCCATCTGCTTGGTGGCACAGGCCTTCTTTGCCCATTCAGTTCATACCCAGAAATGCGTCTTTGATTCCATGCTCTCCATGTTGGGAAAAGATGTGAAAGATAACGTCCAACTCCTGATCACCTTTGCAGATGGAGGGACCCCACCTGTCCTGGAGGCCCTCAAGGAGGCCGACCTACCGTGTGCTCGGGATGAGTCGGGATCCCTTCTGCACTTCAGATTCAACCATTCAGCTCTCTTTGCTCACCGAGAAAACGGAGGCGGCTGTAATGCTGCTGCTGAAATGTTCTGGAAAATGAGCGCCGAGAGCATGAAGAATTTCTTTGACTCGCTAATGTTGCTGGAAACCAAAAGTTTAACCTTGACCATGGAGGTCCTCAAGAAACGCCATGAACGCGATGTTGCTCTTAGAAGACCTCCCCCTCCCAAGATTGAGCAAGTGCACCCAAATAGTTTCCAGATCGGTATTGACCCAGTAGGCATTGGGAAGCCTTCAGTCTCCAGGTACCAGGTGGAATATCGGATTGCAGGGGAGAATTGGAAGAGTCTCCATATTGAAGGCCCTAAAGATCAATTCACCCTGGAAGACGTCCACCTAAATCTTCAGTATCAATTCCGCTATGTAGCTGTGACGCAAGTAGGGCTCGGTCAATGGAGCAAGGAGATCACTTGCATCTATCCTAGGGGGAAGCCTGCAAAGGTAACTTGACACCTTCTTTGGAGGAAGAGGGGAGGGGAAAGAGGAGGAGGCAGTAGAATAGTGTGATACCAGTTTTGGGTGCTCCATCACTGGAGATTTTGAAGATTTTTGGCATATGCAGCAAAGAAACTCCTGGGACATTCTTTTACCAAGAGTTTAGCTTTCCTGATAGATCCATATAGGCACAGTAGAAGCAAAGCTAATTCTCGGGTTTTGGCATGAAAAGCAGCATAGCAATAATCCCCCCTTTCCTCCCCGGGCCACCTATTGTCCGTTGTCCACCAATCCAGTTCAATCATTTTGTTTTGGGAAACAGTCTGCCCCGCTCGAACGATTCCCATCGTCCGACCTTGAGGTGCTGGAAACTTTCTCAGGCCACAGCCGGTGCACGTAAATTCCTCATATCCCTCCCAGCCACCCATCCATTCCCATCATACCCTTGCCCCCTCCCTAGTTTTTGTTGTCAGTGGTGAGCAAGGTTTGCAAAGCGAGTCAGCCACGATGCATGACGC
The DNA here is from genome assembly GCA_023970755.1 of Azemiops feae. NCBI lineage: Eukaryota > Metazoa > Chordata > Lepidosauria > Squamata > Viperidae > Azemiops > Azemiops feae. Next base: position 71,588 of record JALGBA010002908.1, on the reverse strand, counting down.
CACGGGAGCCGAGCGGGAGAGCTACTACAAGTGTGAGGTCCATCCTGTGGGATGTCATAGACGGGAACAGGGCCCTCCAATTCTTGCTTGACTTCTGGGGGAGGAGAGTTCCTGGCAACCTCCGAACAAGGCAGCCTCTCCTTTGGCTGATTCTGTTTTGCTTTTCATGCAGAAATCCCAGGTTTTGTGCTGTGCGACTGGTCTGGAAATGACTGTAAGCATCCAAGGTAAAGTCTTGGGTCCTGGGGTTCAGGTGGGGGGGAAGCTACTGTTCTGGGCGGAGGGACAGGCTATGACGGTCGTACGCTGCTGACCAGTCCCCTCCTTCTCTCCTCTCCCCTTTGGGCTGTAGGGTCTGAACAGAGGATCGTTCTTGTGGGCAAATCCAAAAATGGGATAAGTGCAACGGGAAACACAATCCTGGGAAGCAACATCTTTAACTTTGGGATGTCATATAAATCAGTAACAGAAGCATGCCAAAAGGAGGAGACACAGCTGAACGGCAGGCAGGTTGTGGTTGTTGATACGCCTGGCTTTTTCCATACCAGACGTCCACAGAAGGATATTGCTGCACAAGTGAGCAAGTGTGTGAGGTTTTGCTCCCCGGGTCCCCACGTCATTCTGCAAGTGATGCGTCCTGGTCGTTTCACCCAGGAGGAGAAGGAGGTGGCTCAGCTGATCAAAGAGATGTTTGGCCTTAAAGCCAAGAATTACAGGATCCTTTTGTTCACCCACAAAGATCACCTGGAAAGTAAATTGTTGAAAATTTCATATCTGCCCAAGATAAAAACCTGCAGGAATATGTTGCTGAATGTGGGAACCGGTTCCTGGTTTTCAACAATAAGGCCGAAGGGGCGGAACGAGAGGCTCAGGTGGCCAAACTGATGACCATGATTGATCGTCTGGTGGAAACGAACATAGATGCTCCTTGTTACACGGAAGAGATGATGAACTTCAACAAAAGACAGAACTTCTGATTTTTTCCCTTTCCAACAGAGGCCAGAAAGTCTCTTTAATTGAGCCTCGGCGCCCAAGGTGGCAACTCTGCCAAAGGCCACAGCCCTTCCGTTCTGTGTTCTTTTATTATTATTATTATTATTATTACAAGTTTTATTAATTTTTCATTTCATTCGTTCTGTGTTCTAATCCAGCCCTTGCCATGTGACCTCTGAAGACCCCAAGCCAGAGATTCGCGGCTGAGTTCCAGTCAGCCAATTCCTTCTCTCGAGAATGTGCTTCCTCCCCTTGGATGACGGGACTTTCTTCAAGGGCACGGGAAGATCCTGCCCACCCTTCCCAGTATCAGTAGGTCCCACAGCCTAACTCTCTCCCATCCTGGACCCATGTCCCTTAGGAAGGACCAGCTCTTTGGGGCTTCCCACCTGTCTGTCCTTCGAGGTAGACCAGGCCGGGAAGCCAACGACACAAGAAATGTTAGAACTCAACTTTATTGGGAGAGATTATAGCAGGAGAATCTTGAGAGCATCTCCCCTTCACTCCTTCTGGCACCAAAGAGCATCAAGCCAGGGCAGCCTTGAGCTTCTTTCTCACCCCTTCCTGTTTTCCTGGAGTGGATTCGTGTTTTCCTGACAGCTGCCACATATTTTCTGCAAGGCTGAGTCTGTACTGCTCTACATCAGGGGTCCCCAACTCGTGAGCTGTGGACTGATACCGATCTATGGCCCACCAGGAACTGGGCTGCGCAAGTGGCCAAAGCCCCATTCCTGCATGTGTGGGATCCAGGCAGCATGTGAAACCAGGGCCCCCTGCTCCATGGAAAAACCGCCTTCCAGGGAACTGGTCCCTGGTGTCCAAAAGGTTGGGGGGCGCTGCTCTACACCGCCTTCCAGAGGCAACACCTGGACTCACTAGGGCAGTCATAACTGTTTCAATCAGAGACCTGCTTATTAAATCTCCTCTTTCCTTACAAAAGTGTATGTGTGTGTTTGTGTGTGTGTCAGGGGGACTAACCAGCTCTGTCTGCAATGTGATCCAAAGGCAGAGGGGAAGGGGGATGTTATCCAATCGTCCTGGAGGAAGGGGACATGGAATTCAGTAGATTATACTCGCGGGGTGGGACAGAATGCAAGGTATCCCCCATCGCTTTTCACATGGGGTCCAGGAAGGGGGTCTGTGGAAATCAGGCTCCTGCTGGGTCCTTCCCATCTCTTAGTGTCCGTCAGCTCCACCCCAGATGCTTCTCCTCACCAACTTGCTTCTGGTCTCCTGGTCAAGCAGGAGGAAGAAGGTCACATGTCCAGCAGGACGTTCGGATTTGTCAACCTCTTCTCCAAAGCACCTGAAGGCCGGACAAGAAGCAACGGATGGAAACTAACCAAAGAGAGAAGCAACCTGGAACTAAGGAGAAACTTCCTGACAGTTAGAACAATTAATCAGTGGAACAACCTGCCTCCAGAAGCTGCTAGATGGATGGATGGATGGAAGAAGGGAAAGAGATATATGGTGGAAGGAAGGGAGGAATGAAGGAAGAAAGGTGGGGAGGGAGGGATGGAAGAAAGGAAGGAGACATAGGGGAAGGGAGTGAGGAAGTATGGGGGATGTATAGATGGATGGAAGAAGGAAAAGATATATGGTGGGAGGGAGGGAGAAGGCCTGGCTTCTCTGGAGGGTAAAGTGGGAGAGGAGTCGTGTGGTCAAGCCTCTCGGCCCCCAGTGGGAGGGGGGCAGTTGCAGAGCTCCTTTTGGTCGCAAACCTCACCACCACCCCGCCGAGCCACCCCTGGATTTCGATCTTGCCCCAAGGAATTCCAGGTGGGCCCTTCTTCCTGGTTGTAAGAAGGCTGATTCCAATGCTCTTCATTTCTCTTTCCTGCTTGCATTTCTACAAAGCTCCTAACTGTGAAAAATGGTCATCAGTCACTTTTTTCAGTGTCATTATAACTTCGGTCACTAAGAGAACTGTTGTAAGTCGAGGACTACCTGAAGTCTTTTATATATGTATATAAATATATTTAACATATATGGCTGGAGAATTCTGGGAGTTGAAGTCCACCCACTTGCAAGTTGCCAAGAATGAGAAACAGCTGGATGGGTGGGTGGGTGGGTGGATGGAATGAATGGGAGGGAGGGAGGGAGCAAGATCAGAGCTTCTCAACATGCTGGCTGGGGCATGCTGGGAGTTGGTCCACCCATTTTCAAATGGCCAAGAACGAGAAACAGCTGGAGGGAGGGAGGGAGAGAGAAAGAGATCAGAGCTGGGGCATGCTGGGAGTTGAAGTCCACCCATTTTCAAGTGGCCAAGAATGAAAAACAGCTGGAGGGATGGATGGATTGAGGGAGGGAGGGAGAGAGAGAAAGAGATCAGAGCTTCTCAACATAATGCCTGCGGCATGCTGGGAGTTGAAGTCCACCCATTTTCAAGTGGCCAAGAAGGAAAAACAGCTGGAGGGATGGATGGATTGAGGGAGGGAGGGAAAGAGATCAGAGCTTCTCAACATACTGCCTGGGGCATGCTGGGAGTTGAAATCCACCCATTTTCAAGTTCCCAAGGATGAGAAACAGCCAGAGGGAGGGAGAGAGGGAGAGAAAGAGATCAGAGCTCAACGTACTGGCTGGGGCATGCTGGGAGTTGACGTCCACCCATTTTCAAATGGCCAAGAATGAGAAACAGCTGGATGGATGGATGGATGGATTGTGAAGATGAATGGAGGGAGGGAGAGAAAGAGATCAGAGCTTCTCAACATGCTGGCTGGGGCATGCTGGGAGTTGAAGTCCACCCATTTTCAAGTGCCCAAGGATGAGAAACAGCTAACCTTCAGTATATGTACATAAATATATTGAACATTCAAACTTACTTTTGCCATCATCCAGAAAGAAAGAAAAAACACAAAATAGTCAGGAACACAGGAACACCCTGAGGTAAAATTAAACAAATTGCACAGCAGCTGTCCAGGTGAAGTCGGAGAGACTAACACAAACCTGTCGTCTTTTACATGTGTATATATAAATAATATTTAACGTTCAAACGTACAAGAGTCTTTGTCATCATCCAGAAAGGAGAAAACACAAGACAGTCGGGAACACTGGAAGATCCTGAGGTAAATTAAACAGTAGGCAGAAAACAGGGAAGAAAAAAGGCGGGGGGGAGGGAAACGCCCCCTTTATAATTAAGGCAACCAATCACAGCGCAGATCGCCTCCGGCATGAGCAGACAAGACAGTGGGGAACACAGGAAAATCCTGAGGTAAATTAAACAGCAGGCAGAACACAGAGAAGAAAAAAGGCGGGAAGAAAGGAAAGCTTGGATGGATGGGAAAGATGGAGGGTCGGAGGGAGAAAAAGAGATCAAAGCTACTCAACGTGCTGGCTGGGGAATTCTGGGAGTTGAAGTCCAGCCACTCAAGTTGCCAAGGATGAGAAACCAGGATGGATGAAATGAAATATTATGAATATGTTTGATTTATTGATTAACCCAGGATATATATATATCTTTGATAACTGCAAAAATACGAATCCCGGGCATATCTGTTCAATAACACAGTCCTCGATTTCCGGGAGAAATATAAACCAGCTGTTTATTGTTAAAAAGTTTAAAACAATAAAAACAACTATTTACAATATTAAAACAACTTATATATATATATATATATATGTATATGTATATATATATATATATATATATATGTATATGTATATATATATATATATATATATATATATATATATATATATATATATATATATATATATATATATATATATATATATATATATATATATATATATATATATGTATATATATATATATATATATATATCTCCTGGGTTAATCAATAAATCAATTATATATATATAATGGTTTTGATTTATTGAAGGGGATATTGTGTTATTAAGTAGATGACTTAATATGATGGGAAATAGATAACTCTTAGGAAATAGAACAAGATTATATTCAAATAGATTAAAATATGTATTTTGGCTATTATAGTTTGTTATGAAGGGAGATAAGGGAAATTTTGGTTACCCAAAGTCTGAAAATTACAACTATCAAAGGTTAAATTGGAATATTGATAAGAAATTAAAAATGGAGTAAAAATCAATAATGGGATATGGATTGTTTATGAAGAGTGAATGTAACTAAGATGTGTATAAGCTAAACATTTATTGATAAATGTAACAATGATGTTCTTATTGAGCTGATATAATTAGAAATGTACTAACCTGAATATGAGACAGTAAATGTTAAGGGAAAAAGAGAAGAAATATTTGATGTTGTAACCTGAGATTTGCACTAAGGTTTTGTTATTGAACTATGGTAACCCAGTCACCAGGTTGCTTTTTAAATGTTCAAATGTAAAATTGGAAAATTAATAAAATATTATTTTAAAAAAAGCACGGATGGATGGATTGGAAAAATGGATGGATGGATAGATGAGAAAGAAGGGAGGGAGGGAAGGAGAAAAAGAGACCAGAGCTTCTCAACATGCTGGCTGGGGAATTCTGGGAGTTGAGGTCCAGCCACTTGCAAGTTGCCAAGGATGAGAAACGGATGGCTGGCTGGATGGGTGGGTGGATGGTTTGGAAAGATGGATGGATGGATGGATGGATAGACTGGAAAGATGGATGGATGGATGGATGGATGGATAGACTGGAAAGATGGATGGATGATGGATGGATTGGAAAGATGGATGGATTGGAAGGATGGATGGATTGGAAGGATGGATGGATGGATGATGGATCGATGGATTGGAAAGGGATGGATGATGAATGAATGGATGATGGATGGATTGGAAAGATGGATGATGGATGGATGGATGGATGGATGGATGGATTGGAAACATGGAGGAATGGATGGATTGGAAACATGGAGGGATGGAAGGTGGGAGGGAGGGAGGTGATGGAGAGAAAGAGATCAGAGCTTCCCAACATGCCGGCTGAAGGATTCGGGGAGTCGCAGTCTACCCATCTGCAAGTTGCAAAGGATGAGAAACACCTTCGCATGGATGGACAGACAGACAGATGGATGGAGGGATGGGGTGGGGTGGGGTGGGGTGGGAGGGTACGCGTGGATGCACGGAGTGAGACAGATCAGTGCTTCTCAACACTCTGGCTGGGGCATGCTGGGAAGCCAAGCTTGAGAAACGCCACCCTGGAGGCTGTGGTGGGTGTTGGCCTCCCTGAATCTGAGGTGTGTGTATGTGTCTTTCCACTAGCAGCCTCCCTCCCCCCACCTCCCCCTTTATGAAGATGGAGAAGCGGTCAGCCAGAACCCGGAGCTGCCTTCCAACCCTGCCCATTTCCTCTTGAGTGAAAGCGAAAGTGGAAGTTAGAGACAGCCCGGTCCTAGCCCGGCCTGGATTCAGCCTCTTAGGCGGCAGCTGAAGAGGGAGGTGAAGGTAAGGGGACCCAGGTGTGTGGGAGGGAGGGGCAGAGAGACCCTGGTTTGTGGGAGGGAGGGGCAAAGAGAGAGAGAGAGGGTCAGTGGGAGGAGAGAAGGAGAAGGCCAGGCTTCTCTGGAGGGGGGGGGAGGAGTGCGGTCAAGTCTCTCAGCCCCCAGTGGGAGGGGGGGAGTTGAAGAGCTCCTGTGGTGGCAAACCTCACACACACACACACACACACCCGCCAAGCCCACGGATTTTGAACCTGCCCCCAGGAATTCCAGGTGGGTCCTTCCTTCTTGTAAACAGATGAATTCCAATGCTGTCGGTTTCTCTCTTTCCTTCTTTTGCAGGGACCAGAAGTCACAAAAGCAGGGCTGGGAACTCCTTTTGTGCCTTGTCGCCTCTTCCTCGCTCAGGATCAGGAGCCCGGCCTTTCCCCCAAAAGCCTCTCCCGAGTTTGGCTAAGTTGGGAGAGGTTGGAAGCTCTCCAGGTGCGACTTCCTTCTGAGCTTAGGCCTCGTTTTTGCGGCATAGAGGAAACAGCCTGCAATTTTCCAAAGAGTGTCAGAACTGGCTACTTCCTGCTCAGGGAAAAACAGAGCCCATTGTCCACAGCATGCACAGCTCTGACCAACCTCCGCCACGCTGGGGACCTGGAGACTCCCCAGTTGAGCCCCAGAACAAATCAGTCCTCTTGCGCCCAGGAAACGGGAGCCTCTCCTGCCGAGTCAAAAGGGATTGTCGTTGCAATGAAATCTTCCTTTTTTCTCTCTCTGGATCTCAACCTCTTCGAAGGCTGGGAATCCTCCCAAGGGCCGGAAAGGATTTGCCGTCTCGCATTCTCCCTTGTTCTCTGAACTTGGCCTTCTGTCCATGGTTTCCTCTGGAAAGTTTCCTTCCTTATTTGGGTAACCCTCAAAGGCTTCCTCAGCCTGGGCGACCTGAAGCTGCCTCTGGACGTCAACTCCCAGAATTCCTCAGCCAGGAAGTCGAAGTCCACACAGCTGAAAGTTGCCGAGGTTGTAAATAATTTAGAACTAATTTCCCTCGGCTTCCTCACTCTTTCTGAAGCTCCTTCCTGTTTGAGAACTGGTCTGAAGTGGTATAGCTTTCCTGCTTGAGCAAGGGGTTGGACTAGAAGACCTCCAGGGCCCCTTCCATCTCTGTTATTGGGAGCAGAAGGAGAAGACTTTCCTGCTTGAGCAAGGGGTTGGACTAGAAGACCTCCAGGGCCCCTTCCATCTCTGTTATTGGGAGCAGAAGAAGGAGAAAAGGACTTTCCTGCTTGAGCAGGGGGTTGGACTAGAAGACCTCCAAGGTCCCTTCCAACTCTATTCTTCTCTTACCCCACTTTACAGGTGCCTCTGCCAAATAGAAAATAGAAAATAGAAAATAGAAAATAGAAAATAGAAAATAGAAAATAGAAAATAGAAAATAGAAAATAGAAAATAGAAAATAGAAAATAGAATAGAATAGAATAGAATAGAATAGAATAGAATAGAATAGAATAGAATAGAATAGAATAGAATAGAATAGCAGAGTTGGAAGTGACCTTGAGGTCATCTAGTCCCAAGCAGGAGACCCTACACCATTTCTGACAGAGGGCAGCCCAGTCACTTCTGGAAAGCCTCCAGGGAGGAAGCTCCCACAGCATCTGAAGGCAACTTCCACTCCATCAGTTGATTGTTCTCACTGTCAGGAAATTTCTCCTTATTCGTAGGCTGAATCTATAGGGGGGGGGGGTCCTTTGGAACGGTGGAGCCGATAGCCCTTTCTTGTGTAACAGTTATCTGATACTGGAGAGGGGGACACAAACCTATTGAAGGGGGGTTCTGGAACGGGTGTGCCCTGTCCCCCAGCACTCTGCCCAGAGGCATCGGCCAGTCTCTTCCTCCTCCCGATGGTCCTTCTCTCTCTCGCGCAGGGCACCGCAAGCGCCAGCGACACGCAGGAGCCCAGCATGGCCCTGGCCGAGGACGTCATGGAGATTCCAGCGCTCGGCCGCCCCTTCCAGCTGGGGATGCTGTACGACTGCCGCAAGGATGCCCTGATCCCAGGTAGGAGCCGGGGGGGCGGGGAGAGGCCGAGGGGTGGGAATCCTCTGCGGGATCTTTAGAGGGAGGGAGAGGGGAACAGCCATTGATACCCAGGCTCAGCTCAGGACTGGGCACACAACCTGCTAGTAGCAGCGGTGAGCTGGGTGGGGCTTTCTCCCTGGGGAGGTGTATCCAGCCCTTGGCGACCCATGGAGAAGGTCCAACCCTCGCCACCAATCCCAGGGTGGGTTTCCTCTCCCCCAAATGAAGTCGATACAAACAAGAATAGAGCGAGGAAGGACCCTGGAGGTCTTCTAGACCAGGCATGTCAAACTCCCGGCCCGCGGGCTGGATGGGTCATGCCGAAACCACGCCCGCCCCCATTGCCGGCAATCGGGAGGGGAAAGTCACGCAACGTCACGTGACGTCGCGAGTTTGACAGGCCTGTTCTAGACCCATCCCCTGCTCAAGCAGGAGAGCCTAGACCATTTCACACAACCGACTGTCCGCTCCCTTCAGAAAAACATCCAGTGATGAAGCACCCACAACCTCCGGTGGCAAGCGGTTCCACTGGTTAATTGTCCTCACTGTCAGGAAGTTTCTCCTCAATTCCAGGTTGCTTCTCTCCCTTGATGAGTTTCCATCCGTTGTTGTTTTGTCTGGCCTTCTGGTTGTTTGGACAATAAGTTGACCCCCTCCTCTTCTTTGTGGCAGCCCCTCAAATACTAACAGCTATCGTGTTCCCCCCCCCCCAAAGTCCTTCTTTTCTCTAGACTAGCCAAAAACCCAAATCCTGAACCGTTCTTCGTGTGTTTTAATCTCCAGGCCTTTAACCATTTTAGTTGCTCTTCTCTGCGTTTTCTCCAACGTCTCACCATCTTTAGTGACTCAATACGTCACTAAAACCGTTTGAAAAAAATGGCTAAAATAAAAGGCAGTTGTGGCTCCCCCGCCCCAGAGTTGTGGAGTGAAGGGTTTTAATTCCCAAGTTGTGGTGCTGGTGCCTTTTCTTGGGGGGGGGGCAGGTCTGTTCGCAGAAGACCCCCTCTGAACCCCTCATGAGAGACATGGTTTCTCCAGGGAGTTGGAAGAAGATATATATATATATTAAATCAATAGGTGCGTAGCAATTCCCCTTCCTCTCTACTCAGTTGAAGGCCTTTGGGCTTTTCCAGGCTTTTCCAAAAGAGGCGGGAAGTTCACCTCTTCACAGCTGGACAAAATAAACGAGGCGACTCTTGGTTTCCCGTGTCCCAGCAGACTGCAGGAAAGGCTTCTCTGCATATGCTCTGGAGATCTCCAGTTTCAGATTTACCTGAAAACAGGATATATAGTGACTCAGCAAGATAACTTTTACAAATATAAGTGAAATATAAGCCGATCAAAAGAGATGTTATATGTAGATGTTACAAGATAAATAAGTAGTACAGTATCCTTATAATACGTGAAACATGAAAATATTGGGGTGGTGTATGTAAATGGAAAGCTTGGATATTTAGATAATCAATATGGAGAAAATTATGACTGATAAAAATGGTTTGAGTATTAAGGGGAAATTAAGCTTGAATAAGAATTATGAAAATAGGAGGCATGATAATCTAATAAGATGATTTTTATAAATACAATACAAGTGATTAGAAAAAATGTCATACATGGACGTTATTATTACCTGTACAAACATGAAAAAAAATGCCCATGTTTAATCATTTTTGCCTTGGAAATATTAAGAAGTATACTGCTTTAAGGTTGACAAAGGAGAATACTATCGGAAGAAGGGACGATCAAAGAAATATACTACTAATTGATACACTAATTGTGGAATTATAAAAACTAATGATTATTGATGGTTAATTAATGATTACTGATTATTTTCTTAAATATATGAAACAAGAAAACACGCTGCTCATCAGGCACTAGGGAGTGTGATTGTAAAAAAATCAATAATATATATATTTTTTTAAAAAAAGCTTCTTGGAGTTTTGCGATATTTTGAAAAACTGGCAGGTACTTTCTCTGGTGATGGCCGACAGAACAAAGAAGGTCACCATCCAGGGAAAAGGATCTCTCTATTGTCCCAGCACTCTGGGGCTTTTTTATCCAGCTAGTGGTCTTTTAGAGGTCGGGTTTCACATTTCTCTTCCTGTTGTCTCTTGTTCCATGCAGGCGTCACCCTTTGGCACTACCGCTCTCTGCAGAAGGACCTGACCATCAAGCCTCAGCCCAAGACCGAATCGGAAATCATTGCGTCCGACAGCATTGACGACAAGGCCTCTGCCCTGGACATCTCAGCAGCCCTCAAGGCCAGTTTCCTGGGGGGGGGCTGGTTGAAGTGGGAGGCTCGGCCAAGTATCTTCAAGACACCAAGAAGTCCAAGCAACAGGCCAGAGTCATCGTCCAGTACAAAGCCACCACCAGGTACGAGCAGCTGACCATGAGCCACCTCGGAATCCAGAATATTTCTCACCCAGCCATTTTTGAGCAGGGCATGGCCACCCACGTGGTCACCGCCATCCTCTACGGAGCCCAGGCCTTCTTCGTCTTTGACCGATAAGTTTCTTCCACAGAGATAGTCAAAAGTATCAAAGGAAAACTCCAGGCTACCATCAAGAAGATGCTCTTGGTCGGATGGAAAGCCGCGGTCAAGCTGAACGAGGAGGAGACCGAGAACGTTCTGAAGTTCAGTTGCAAGTTCCACGGAGATTTTTCTCTGGAGAGGAATCCGGTCACCGTCCAAGATGCCATGCAAGTTTACACAACTCTGCCGAAAATGTTAGGGGAATGTGGGGAGAAGGCCGTGCCCGTGCGGGTTTGGCTATTCCCGCTGACCAAACTGGACACCAAAGCCGCTAGGATGGTCCGTGAGATCAGCCTAGCATTGATCTTTGATGTTGAAAAGGTCTTAGAGGAACTGGACGAGATCCAGATGCAAAGCAACGATCTGGCCAACAATCCCATTGCTGAGACCTTCCCTGAGATCAAAGGGAAGATCCAGCAGTTCAAGGATCTGTGCAAGCAACACAAGCAGACTTTCCAGAAACAGCTGGCCAGAGTGTTGCCTTCCATCCGTGATGGAGGGCAGGAGGAAGGGACCCTGGTGGACCTCTTGACATCCATCAACCAGTCGCCCTTCAACGGCCGAAGACTCCGTGAATTTCTAGACACCAAAAAGAGAGAAATTAACGTTGTCAAATCTTATCTGATGATTCTAAGTGAAATACAAATTATCTCTTTCCAGAACAAGATGGAAGAAATAGTTCTTCACCACCAGAATATGTACGTGGTCTCCTTTATCTTCACTTCTTTACACGAAGAGGAGCCATTTCTCTTGAGCTTACAGGACTGGCTTCAGGAGCGATTCTTGCAAGAATCAGCTAAGTCCACAAGGTCCACTCCTGGGGTGAAGAAGGGCATGGCCTGGTTTGAGGACCAGGAGAGGACCCGGAATGCTCGCCAAGCGGCCAAATCCATCAAAGACTTTTTCAGTGTCAACCAATCAAATGAGAAGGTCCGCTTTGTTGTAGCTTCACTCCCAGATGTGGACACCCCAGGAGCCTCCGTTTACCTTTATGAAGACGGAGAGTTGGTCAGCAAGAACTTTGAGTTGCCCTCAAAACCTCTCCCTTTCCTGATTACTGAAGTGAGACACGACAGCATTCAGCTGAAGTTTCAGCCAGCTGAACATGGAAAGGCTGCAATCTCCAGCTATCTGGTAGAGTATAAGATTGCAGGGGAAGAAAACTGGAAGGTCGTGAGGACAGAGGACACCAGAGAGATGTTCCTGCTGAAAGACCTTCTTCCAAATACAAAGTACCAGATCCAGTATGCTGTCTGTTGCAAGCTTGGCCTGAGTAAACTCAGTGATATGACTGCCCCCGTAAAGACCTTTCCCAGCAGCCCTCCTGTGAAAGTAAGAAAGGTCACTGGGGCATCTTCTCTGGGGAGGGGGGGGGAAAGGAAATGAAGGGGAAAGAAGGAATGGGAAGGGAGAGGAGAGGAGAGGGAGAGAAAAGGGAAAGGAAGGCAGAGGCAGAAGGGAGACAGAGAGGCAGACGGGAGAAGTAGAGAGAAGGGAGAGGAAAAAAGAAAGGGAAGGCACAGGCAGAGAGGAGAAGTAGAAGGAAAAGAGAGAGAGAAGGAAGAGGGAAGGGAGAGACAGAAGGGAGAGGAAGGGAGAGGCAGAAAAGAGGAGAGGGAAGGGAGAGGAAGGGAGTTGGTGGAAAGGGAGAGAGGAGGAGAAATGAAGGCAAGGAAAGGCTCAGGCTGAACAGCCACCTTTCCTGAGCATCCGAGTTCATCCTTCTCAAGGGGAGGCTGCTCTTCCCAGATTGCTGTCCTGCAGCTTCCCTGACCTGGCCAGACTTCCCTTCCTGGGGGAGACCAGGGCGAGGGCTATTGGCCAACCGGGAGACGACCGAAGTAACTCAAGAGTTCTCGCCATTCTTTTTGCGGTCTACCTATTTTTGTGTGTGTGTGTGTGTGTGTGTCTCTGCAGGAGGCTCATCATCAAGGAGAGAGACGTGCAGAAGTAGGAGGACCCCGTCGTCGGAAAATAGGTATGATCCTGGGTCATTCCAAGATCTTTCAAAAAAACTGAAGGGGGAGGACGATCTTTAGGATGTTTAGGATTTAATCCCAAGCATCAACCGCAAGAAACCCCAAAATTGAGGGAGGGCCTGGTGGAAAGAAAGGGGAACTCGGATACAATACAGAGGACAGGAAGCAGACACGGTGTCCATTGAAAAAGACTAATAAGCCTAAACACGAATGCTCAAAAAGTTTGAGGAACACACAGGGTGAACGTGAAGCACTAGTACACGAGGGCAGGTGTGTGACATTGTTGCCATTGCCAAAACTTGGTGGGATGAAACTCACGGCTGGAATGTCCTGCTGGAAGGATATCAACTCTTCAAAAGAGAGAGACCTAACAAAAGAGGAGGTGGAGTTGCGTTATAGGTAAGAAATCACCACACCTCTGCAGAAATGCCCAAAACCAAGAATGAAAATTTTTGTGAATGCATAAATGGAAAAAAGGAATTACATTCACCTAGGTGTACACTAGGAGTGTGGTGGCTCACGAGGTTAGAACGCGCAATCGGCAGACTCGCGTTCGAGACCCGTTGCTGCCGTAGGGCAGGTTGAGCTCCCGTTGTACGCTCTAGCTCCCACTGACCTAGCAGTTCGAAAGCGAGCGACCGCAAGTAAATAAATGGGTACGACTTTGGTGGGGCAATTCATGGGGACACCAAAAGAGCCCCCAACTGGGTGTCCCCTGAGCAACGGTGACATCACCGGCAAATCCATTTGCCACGGAATCACTTCGGTTCTTGCGACACAGAATATTAGGTGTGTACCCCCGATGACTCCACCGAGCAGAGGAAATAGATGACCTAGTCAGCTGCGATGTGCAGGAAACACACGCCACTATAGTAATGGGGGACTTGTAACTATCCCGATATCAACTGGAGAGATCAAACAGGTTCCTGATGAAGCCAACAGAGAACTTTGTCATCCAAAAGGTAAAGGAAGGGACTAGAAGGAGCGCTCTTCTGAACGTCATTGTGAGAGGGCCACCCGTTAAGTAGGAGGCAGCCGTGTGCTGCAGCTTCCAAATTGAGTTTAACGCAAATTTTAGTTTTAAAATTTAGTTTACATTTTAAATTTTAAAATGTAGTTTAAATTTACGTGGGTTTTGTGTGTGTGTGTGTGTGTGTTTTAAATTCTCTCTCGCCTCGTAGTGATTGGGAAAGGGTATGGAAAAATGGTAAATAGTTAAGAACTGTAAATTCTCGATCGCTCCCAGTTAAACGCACAAGAGGATCCAGGTCTGCTGGCAGGTAGAGTCCGGACTCCCCTCAAGTGTGGGGCAGATGTTGAATTTTCGTGTTTGTTTCCACCCCCCTCCCCATCCAGCACCCCGAGAAGAGGAGCAGGAAAGTTGCATCCCCATTCCACCATGGCCCGAGGATGACGGTAAAACCATCAGATTGGGAATACGGTGCCCCACGTGGGTGTCTATGCTGCTAACATCGGCTGTTCTTGCTTTGACAACAGATGGAAATGAAGCCATTTTCCTCTATTGCTTTTAGAGTTAGTTGATGCTGGGAATGTGGATGAGAGTCCAGCTAGTCATAACAATAATAACTCAGCTGTGGGAACCCAAGGTCATTGGGCCCAAAGTTGATAAGAGTTTTGGCGGGCTGGAGAGCTGGGGAGAAAGCCCGCGCTTCAAGCTAATTGGGGAATGTGATTTATGACTGTTTATTGGAGGAAGGAATTGTGCTTTGCAACTTGGCACCCAGGGGAGGGTAATTTAGTTTTGGGTTTCGACTGTGTAGTGCCGATACTTTGTTTCTCGAATAAGGTAAACAATGCCTCGAAGTTCTTTTGAAGAGTTTCATCTGTTGGAACCATGTCAGTGGGGAGGTCAAAGAGGTCAAGATGGCGACCACCACCCCCCGTGCCATACCTTGCTGGTGTCCTCCTCCCTGGGGGGGGACCCCCTGACCCCTGGCTGTCAATCACATGACTAATCAGGGCTCAGGAGTCTGCTGGGGTCCATTTTTGCATAGTTCAATTCTGTCTTGAATCCGAAACAGAGTTTGGGTGGGTGGGTTGCCCAGGTTGTGGGAGGATGGCACTCGCGCTCAAGCGATGGCCTGAAATGTGGCTGATGGGGGCGGTGTGTGCGTGGTCCTGTTGCACCGTGTCTGGCTCCCCTTGTGATCTTGGGCTTTCCCCGCCACACGCGCACTGAGAGTAGATGACTCGTAACCTCGTGGGGCTGGACATGACCTCCTCTCCCTTCCCCTCCCCTTCACTTCCCTCCCCTTCACTTCCCTCCCATCCCCTCCTCTCCTCTTCTTCTTCTCCATCATTCCTCTCCTCTCCATCATTCCTTCCTCTTCTCTTCTCCCCTCCCCTATCATCTCCTTCTTCTCTTCTCCATCATTCCTTCCTCTCCTCTCCTCTCCTCCATCATTCCTTCCTCCCCTCCCCTCCTTTTTCTCTTCTCCATCATTCCTCTCCTCTCCATCATTCCTTCATCTCCTCTCCTTCTCTTCTCCACCATTCCTTTCTCTCTTCCACTCTCTTCTCCTCTTCTCCTCTTCTCCATCATTCCTCTCCTCTTTCTCCATTATTCCTCTCCTCTCCTGTCCTTCCTCTCCATCATTCCTTTCTCTCCTTCACTCTCTTCTCCTCTTCCTTCTCCTCTTCTCCATCATTCCTCTCCTCTCCTTCTCCATCATTCCTTCCTCTCCATCATTCCTTCCTCTCCTCTCCTTCTCTTCTCCACCATTCCTTTCTCTCTTCCACTCTCTTCTCCTCTTCTCCATCATTCCTCTCCTCTTTCTCCATCATTCCTCTCCTCTCCTGTCCTTCCTCTCCATCATTCCTTTCTCTCCTCCACTCTCTTCTCCTCTTCCTTCTCCTCTTCTCCATCATTCCTCTCCTCTCCTCCATTATTCCTCTTCTCCTTCTTCTCTTCTCCATCATTCCTTTGTCTTCTCCCCTCCCCTCTCCTCTCTTCTCCTTCTTCTCCATCATTCCTTCCTCTCCCCTCCCCTCCCCTCCCCACTCCTCTCCTCTCTTCTTCTCCATCATTCCTTCCTCTCGTCTCCCCTCCCCTCCCCACTCCTCTCCTCTCTTCTTCTCCATCATTCCTTCCTCTCGTCTCCCCTCCCCTCTCCCCTCTCCTTCTCTATTCTAGAAGTGGAGTTCAGAATTATCCTTGTCGGATATCCCGGAGTTCAGGAAAGCAGGTGGAACACAATCCTGAGAAGTGATTGTTTTGTCTCCAAAATGGAACCCCAGAGGAGACCCCGAAGGGAGGAGACCCTGTGGAAGAGCAGAGAGATTCTCATCATCAATACCATTTCAAATTTAAAAGATCCTGCATCTTGGCCAGCACATTTTGCTCAGTTTAAGGAAGCCATGAAGGGCGCCCAGGCCCCTTCGCCGTTATCCACGTGGCATATTTTACTATGACTCAGACGAGACGGTGTACAGGAAGTACATCAAGTATGTTTTCCAGAGCAAAGCGCACCTCAGCATCATCGTCCTGTTCAATAGAACGATGGCCCTGGGAGGCAAAACTCTGGAACACTTTTTCTCTGTCCAAGATGTCGCGACGAAGAAATATCTCATCGAATGGCATGCCGGGTTCGAGGCGTTGCAATGCGATGAAGAGAACGAAGAAAAAGCTTACGTGGTGGAACTGATTCACACGATCGACGATCTTGTCGAAAAGAACCAAGAGGCCCGTGTTACTCGGGGAAAACCCGAATAGGGTCCCTTTTACGGAGGCATCGCCGCTTCTAAGGGAGAGGAGGGAGGGTTGGACTAGATGACCTACAAGGTCCCTTCTGCCTCTGCTATTCTATTCGATTCTGTTCTAAACGCCGTACTAATAGAGCAAAGCTACTGCCATTAAAAAGGCTTATGGTGTTTTCTTGGTTGACTGTGTCACGGGGTGGGCCCGATCCGATGCGCAGCGCTCGGGGCAGGCCCAAACGAGCTGGGCGGCGTGTCAACGCTGCTAACGTTGGATGTTCTTGCTTAGACAAAATATGGAGAGCTCTGTGGTATTTTTAGAGTTAACTTAGATGATGCTGGGAGGGGAGGAGAAAGAATGTGTGTAGGGATTACTTTAGATAAGAATCCCGCTAGAACGTGATTTATGACAGCAAATTAAGGGAGGGAATATGCTGGCAAAATATGTGCTCAGGGGAGGGGAATTCAGATCTTGGCATCCATCCATGCCGTGCCGACATTTTGTTACACGAATAAAGACTTTTTAGGATAAACAATGCCTGGAAGTTCTTTGAAGTGTTTCATTAGTCGGAACCATGACACGGCGCTTTGATGGTCCCGAGCAAGCAAGGGGAGGGGGACTCATCCATTTATCTGCCTGTGTATTCTGTTCTCGGAAATAAATTTATCTCTGCAATTTATCTCAGGCAACTGCCTCTGTTCTGCATCCATTTTCTTAACCAGACCCCTCCTCCCTAACACTGCCTAAGGAAGGACTAGAACTCACAGCCTCCCGGTTCCTAGTCGGATGCCCCTGATTAGTATGCCAATCTGGCTTTCTCCTAGCGAGGGAATGCTGGGAGTTCAAGTCATAGAACACACAGAATCACAGAGTTGGAAGGGACCTTGGAGGTCTTCTAGTCCAACCCCCTGCTCAAGCAGGAGATCCTAGGCCGTTTCAGACAGGTGGCTGTCCAGTCCCTTCTTGAAAGCCTCCAGTGATGGAGCGCCCACAACTTCTGGTGGCCAGCTGTTCCACCGGTTAATTGTCCACACTGTTAGGAAATTTCTCCTTAATTCCAGGTTGCTTCTCTCCTTGGTGAGTTTCCACCCATTGTTTCTTGTCCGGCCTTCTGGTGCTTTGGAGAATAAGTGGACCCCCCCTCTTGTTTGTGGCAGCCCCTCAAATATTGGCTTGCTGCTATCACGTCTCTCCTGATTCTTCTTTTTTAAAAAAAATCTGTTTTATTAATGTTTAACCTAATCACCTTAGTATTCGGTAGAGACAGTGCGTTGTCTGGGTCTACATTTAGCCAACATTCACTAAGAAATAAATTCTACAACGTATAATCCACATGATAACTTGACATGATTTCCTGTTTTTCCCATGGTGTTCTCTTTCACCAGCCTTAAGTTAATACAATTCTTAACTGTTTGGATAAATGATAATTAAGTAGAAGAGTTTTCCGATAGTTCTACAAATAATAATCACAACAATATAGTATTCCTTTTCTACCTAGTCATTCTGGTTGTCTCATCATCTATCTTGTTTACAGTTCTTGTTTACATTTGTTTTTCCCACAGTGTTCTAAACATGTTTACTGGTTAGGATTTTATAATAATAATAATAATAATAAAGTTGGAAGGGACCTTGGAGGTCATCTAGTCCAACCCCCTACTCAGGCAGGAAACCCTATACCATTTCGGTATACCATTTTTATTTAAATATTTAAATGTTTTTATTTAAATATTTAAATGTTTTTATTTAAATATTTTTATTTAAATATTTTTATTTAAATATTTTTATTTAAATATTTTTACTTAAACATTTAAATATTTTTACTTAAATATTTAAATATTTTTATTTAAACATTTAAATATTTTTATTTAAATATTTTTATTTAAACATTTAAATATTTTTATTTAAATATTTTTATTTAAACATTTAAATATTTTTATTTAAACATTTAAATATTTTTACTTAAATATTTAAATGTTTATTTAAATATTTAAATATTTTTATTTAAATATTTAAATATTTTTATTTAAATATTTAAATATTTTTATTTAAATATTTAAATATTTTTATTTAAATGTTTAAATCTATTTTTTCTCAGGGAAACAAACCCAATACTTTTACCTTTCTTAAGGAATAAATAAAACTTAAAAAAAAAAAGAGAAAGAAGAAGAATGAGACTAAGAAAAAGAATAAAGTAAAGAGATAGTCTACTACTTAAAATCCCTATTTCCTATAAAATCCCTATTTCCTAAAAGCTAGCACGTATTTATTTCCCAAAAATTTTCGTCCTTTTTTACCGTAATTAAAAATGTACTTAATCTTAAAATAGTCCCTTTCATAAACCTAATCCTCTAGTCTTTTAACTCTTAGTCAAAACATTATTTTTTTAATCCATTTATAATTTTCTTAAAGTCAATCACCTTTAGACATCTAAAACATTTCCTTTATATAGGCCATTCTTTTCGCCATA
This sequence comes from Azemiops feae, assembly GCA_023970755.1. NCBI lineage: Eukaryota > Metazoa > Chordata > Lepidosauria > Squamata > Viperidae > Azemiops > Azemiops feae. Next base: position 52,472 of record JALGBA010002908.1, on the reverse strand, counting down.
CTTGTTGTTGTTAGTTGCGAAGTCGTGTCCGACCCATCGCGACCCCATGGACCACGTTCCTCCAGGCCTTTCTGTCCTCTACCATCTTCTGGAGTCCATTGAAGCTCACGCCTACTGCTTCAGTGACTCCATCCAGCCACCTCATTCTCTGTCATCCCCTTCTTCTCTTGCCCTCCATCTTTCCCAGCATTAGGCTCTTCTCCAGTAAGTCCTTCCTTCTCACTAGGTGGCCAAAGTACTTGAGTCTCAACTTCAGGATCTGGCCTTCTAAAGAGCAGTCAGGGTTGATCTCCTCTCGGACTGACCGGTTTGATCGCCTTGCAGTCCAGGGGACTCGCAGGAGTCTTCTCCAGCACCATAGTTCAAAGGCCTCCATTCTTTGGCGCTCAGCCTTTCTTACGGTCCACCTTTCACAGCCATACATTGCAACTGGGAAAACCATGGCCTTGACTATACGCACTTTTGTTGGCAGGGTGATGTCTCTGCTTTTTAGTATGCTGTCTAGTTTTGCCATAGCTTTCCTCCCCAGGAGCAAGCGTCTTTTAATTTCTTGGCTGCAGTCCCCATCTGCGGTGATCTTTCTGTCAACCCTTCTTCGTATGTTTTAGCCTCCAGTCCCCTAAGAATTCCTGTCACTCTTGTTGTCCACCCAGCCAGAAGTCGCCAAGGCTGGAAAACACAGCCGTAAATTATTTAACCCCTTCAGGGCCTTCTAGCTCCCTTAGTTTGAAACTGAGGCTCCCAGGAAACAGAGGATCCCCAAGCCACGGTTGGAACCCATGGTTAAAACAAACCATGGATTAATGCGGGGTGGGAAGCAGTGCCATGAACAGTCACCCTCATTGAAATGGGGGCGACTGTCTCCGGACTTTAGAGGGTGATCAGGGCGCAAATCGCCTAGAAGAGGAATCTCGCCGAGAAAGCGGGATTTGGTGTTATCCATTGCCCGTTCGGGCAATGGAGAAGCAGATAGAGGTATAGTCCTCGACTTACGACTACCATTGAGCCCAAAAATTTCTGTCGCTAAGTGAGAAACGGGTTAAGTGAGTTTTGCCCCATTGTATGACTTTCCTTACCGCGTTTGCTAAGTGAATCGCTGCCGTCGTTAAATTAGTAACACCACTGTTAAGTGAATCCGGCTTTCCCCATTGACTTTTGCTTTGTCAGAAGGTTGCAGAAGGGAATCGCGGGAGTCCGGGACACGGCGACCGTCATAAATATGAACCCAGTTGTCAAGCATCCAAATGTAAATCACGTGACTGTGGGGATCCTGCAAATGGTCATAAATGTGAAAAATCAATGCTAGGCTGATCTCACAGACCATCTTAGCTGCTCTGGTGTCCAGTTTGGTCAGTGGGTAGAGCCAGACCCTCATAGGTACAGCCTTCTCCCCATCTCTAACAATTTTGGTAGAGTTTCACTTCACTTCAACCATTGCTCCCTTCCTCCCTCCTTTTATTCCTTCCTTCTTTCTCTCCCTCCCTTTTCTACTTCCTTCCCTTCCCTTCTGTCTTTCTCTCTTCCAGGCCAATTCTGCCCTACTGCCAGCAGTTCGATCCTGACCAGCTCAAAGTCCATCTTTCCGAGGTCGGTAAAATGAGGACCCAGATTGTTGGGTGCGAGAGGCTGACTCTGTAAACTGCTTAGAGAGGGCTGTAAAGGACTGTGAAGCGGTATATAAGTCTGAGTGCTATTGCTATTCTTCCTTCCCTTCCATCTTTCTCTCCCTCTTTTCCCCTTTCTTCCTCCCTCCCTCCCTTTCTTCCTTTCTTTTTTCTCCTTCCTTCCTTCCCTTCCCTTCCCTTCTGTCTTTCTCTCTTGCAGGCCAATTCTGCTGACTGCCAGCAGTTCGATCCTGACCGGTTCAAAGTCCATCCTTCCGAGGTTGGTAAAATGAGGACCCAGATTGTTGGGGGCGAGAGGCTGACTGTAAACCGCTTAGAGAGGGCTTTAAAGCACCGTGAAGCGGTATGTCTGAGTTCCTTCCTTCCTTCCCATGGTGCCTCAGTGGTCAGAATGCAGAATTGCAGGGGTTGGACTAGAAGACCTCCAAGGTCTCTTCCAGCTCTATTCTATTCTATTCTATTCTATCCTATTCTATCCTATTCTATTCTATTCTATTCTATTCTATTCTATTCTATTCTATTCTATTCTATTCTATTCTATTCATTTCATTTCATTTCATTTCATTTCATTTCATTTCATTTCATTTCATTTCATTTCATTTCATTTCATTGACTTTGCTTGTCAGGAGGTCACAAAAAGCTCAGATCATATGACCCTGGGACAATGAACTATCATAAATATGAACCTATTGCCGATCGTCTGAATTTTGATCACGTGACCACAAGTTCGTAAGTGTGAAAAAGGTCGTAAGACGCATTTTCAGTGATGTTGCAACTTCAAACAGTCATTAAGTGAACTGTTGTAAGTCGAGGAATCCCTGTAGCTAATTGGTTAAAGAGAGCTGGCCACTGCCTGAGGGAATCTGAGCCGTGATTGGTTGCTGCAAGTGTAAAGGGGGAGTTTACTCGTTTCCCGCCTTTTTCCTCTGGCTGCTCTCCGAGATTTACCTCAGGATGTCCCTGCTGGGTTGATTTACCTCACGAGGCTCCCGTTTGCCTCTCTTATTCCCTGCGAATGTATTTATTCATATCAAATCACAAGTTCCTGTCGGAGTCTCTGACTCCATTGGGGCACCGGTTGTGCCATTCCCTGACAGGTTACGAACCCAGAATTACCTCAGCATCTTTTATTTTTATTTTATTTATTTTTTTGGTCAGCGGAAAGACTTGCTTTTATTAAAGTCCTACTTTCTCACAATTTCACAGAATGGAAATTTAAAAAAAAAATACCACAAGCCAAAAGAGAAGCAATTGTAAAATAGTCCGCTTATTTAACAGGCTTGGTTAAATTGCAATTTGGGACAGGAAGAATTTTCAGGAAGTTTCTTTCCTGAAGAAATAGAAGTGATTTGTTTCAAAATAAATGTGCAACTCATGTGTTTGACCTTTCAGGTGCGATGATTTTGCACGCCCATCTTTTCAAAAAAAAAAATTTTTTTAAATATGTTTAATTGATTTTTAACAGAATCACCTTTATATTTGATAAACAGCGTGTTGTCTGGTTAGTATTTAAAAAAACAATCGATAACAATTAATTTCTATAATTCTATAGTCCATATTATGGTTTTGCTTGATTTTCTCTTCTTCCAATAAAATTCTCTTTTGCCAACCTTAAATTAATACAGTTCTTATTATTTGAATAAATGACAATGAAATATAGACATTTTGCTCATGTTTCTGCAAATAATAACCACATCAATATAAAGTTTCTTTTCTATTTGATCATCTTGATTGCCTCATCATAGATCCTGTTTACAAAATTCTTATTTAAATTTGTTTTCCCCGCAATATTCAAGGCATTCTAACTAGTTAAGATTTTCTCAAAATTAGTTACACTTAAGTATTTAAGTCTTTTTTCTCATACAAGCCATCCCAACACTTTTAGATTTCTCATATCTTAAAAAAGAGAGAGAGAGAGAGAAACAGAGAAAACATTTCTTTTATATAAACCATCCCAACATTTTTATATTTCTCGTGTCAACAACACACAAAACAAAAAAGAAAGAAAAAAATACTATGTTACTTGAGGGGTTCATCCCTCTTAAACTAATTTTCATTTATATCCAAAATCTTTCTATTTCTTTAACCATATTCAAACAGATGTTTAATTTTTAAATATTCCCTCTGTTAAATCCCATCATCTAATTTCTTAATTCGCACTTTAGCCTTTTTTTTTTTTTTTTGCCAAACAACGGCCGACTCGACGCAAGACAAGAGTTACATAATATTGAAGAAAAAGAAAATGGTGTAATAGAATCATTAAAGAAAGGATGCCAAAGGAGGGACAGAATGACAAAAATAAATCTAACGTTTTAATTATGTTAAGGAATTAAATTGAATTGTTGAATTGTCCCATGGCGAGTTGTACCACAGCCAGTTGACCCGCAGGAGTTGGCCGTGGAAAGATGGCCATGGTGAGTTAGCCGCGACGAGTTGTCCCATTCCGGCCAAGGACCAACCCCCCACATCGCTCTCATCCAGGGACTCATCCAGGCCACAGAGATGACAGAAGATGCCGCAGTGACCTTTCTTAATTTCTCAGGAGGGCTGGTGGGAAGGGTCTTTATGAGTGGGCTTAGGTCACTGGTTTTACTAAATACAAGTTTGCAACAAGCAGCATACTGGAACTGGTACTCTGTGTTTAGAGGCAGATCTTTCAGCAGGAACATCTCCCGGGTGTCCTCTCTCCTCACGGTCTTCTAGTTCTCTTCCCCTGCAACCTTGTACTCTACCAGATAGCTGGAGATGGCAGCCTTTCCATATTCAGCTGGCTGAAACTTCAGCTGAATGCTGTCGTGTCTCAGTTCAGTAATCTGCAAAGGGAGAGGTTTTGAGGGCAACTCAAAGTTCTTGCTGACCAACTCTCCGTCTTCATAAAGGTAAACGGAGGCTCCTGGGGTGTCCACATCTGGGAGTGAAGCTACAACAAAGCGGACCTTCTCATTTGATTGGTTGACACTGAAAAAGTCTTTGATGGATTTGGCCGCTTGGCGAGCATTCCGGGTCCTCTCCTGGTCCTCAAACCAGGCCATGCCCTTCTTCACCCCAGGAGTGGACCTTGTGGACTTAGCTGATTCTTGCAAGAATCGCTCCTGAAGCCAGTCCTGTAAGCTCAAGAGAAATGGCTCCTCTTCGTGTAAAGAAGTGAAGATAAAGGAGACCACGTACATATTCTGGTGGTGAAGAACTATTTCTTCCATCTTGTTCTGGAAAGAGATAATTTGTATTTCACTTAGAATCATCAGATAAGATTTGACAACGTTAATTTCTCTCTTTTTGGTGTCTAGAAATTCACGGAGTCTTCGGCCGTTGAAGGGCGACTGGTTGATGGATGTCAAGAGGTCCACCAGGGTCCCTTCCTCCTGCCCTCCATCATGGATGGAAGGCAACACTCTGGCCAGCTGTTTCTGGAAAGTCTGCTTGTGTTGCTTGCACAGATCCTTGAACTGCTGGATCTTCCCTTCGATCTCAGGGAAGGTCTCAGCAATGGGATCGTTGGCCAGATCATTGCTTTGCATCAGAATTTCGTTGAGGTCCTCCAAGATCTTTTCAGCATCAAAGACCAATTCTAGGCTGATCTCACAGACCATCTTAGCTGCTTTGGTGTCCAGTTTGGTCAACGGATAGAGTTCTGCTTTTGTGGGTGGTTGGTTGAGGTGGGTCCTTAGACTGTCCAGTCTCTTCTTAAAAACCTCCCCAAAACAAGTGAATCCTGGGAAGCCAGACTCCATTTCCTTTAGCCTTGGGAAGGAAGCAGAAGCACCAGGAAGAATCCAGCTAATCCGTGGCACACGTTCGTCAGAGGACCAAAATCCACATCCCGTACACACAGCATCACTGGTGGGATTTAAATTTATCTGTATTTGTTAATTGTTATGCTCACCAGCAACTCAGCACTGCTTATTTTTGAATTTGGGTTCTTCTTGTCTGTATTTCTATTTTCCCCAGTTTCATCCATCCTGTTCTTTTAATGAAGCTTTCAGATCTACGCACAGGGTCTGCTTTATTGGCGGGTTCAGCTGCATGTCGAGCTGCACATAAAGCAACGTGTAGTGAGGACAGAACCGCTAGGGAACTGCTGGAAGCCTGGCCCTCTGATCAATTGGCCATCAACAGACTTAAACAATATCTACACACTATGCCGAAGAGACAATGGGCCAAAATGGGAACCAAAAGACCAAAAACACCTCCCCACCAGTGATCAGCGCCCAGATGAGCATCGATCAACTCCAAGATTACCCTCAGACCGACAATCAAGAAGTAAACAATACCCCAATCAAGGGGCTGCAAAAAAGCCGACAGTAAACAGCCCAACCATCGAACCTCTGAGACGCTCTCCCACCAATACTGACAGGGCAACCCACCAGAATATAAATTGACAGCAAACTCCACTCCCTACTAGCACTGATGATGTAACCTAGTTTGGGTAATGAAACGTCTGCAAGAAAACTGCCCAGCCTGGAGAGCATGAGGGACTCCACAGTCCTTCCTCCTCCTCCTCCTCCTCCTCCTCCTCCTCCTCCTCCCTCCACATAATCTACTCCCTTCTAGCACTGATGATGTTACCTAGTTGGGTAATGAAACATCTGCAAGAAAGCCACCCAGCTCAGAGAGCACCCAGGACCCTCCTGTGTCTCCCCAAAGGGTGCAGGACTTCTCCCTCCGAGCAGAAGGATTGATGGACGAGAACCAGAACTGCCCCCAAGGGGAAGAATGTGGGCACAGATCACACTCCATCCCCTGACGGTGATCCACTTTCAGGCTGGGCAGAGTTGCTGGTCCTGGGTTGATTGATCAGGGGACCCTCTGCACAGAACTGCAGGGCAAAAGCATCTTTGGGGTTACCGAATAACAGAGCTGGAAAGGACCTTAGAGGTGTTCTAGTCCAACTCCCTGCTCAAGCAGAAGACCCTTACAGAATCATGGAATAACAGAGTTGGAAGGGACCCTCTAAGACTTGTAGTTCAACCGCCTGCTCAAGCAGGAGACACAGAATGACCGTGTTGGCAGGGACCCTGGAGGTCTTCTAGTCTATCCCCTTGCTCGAGCAGGAGACCCTATACCATTCCGGACAAACGGCTGTCCAGAATCTTCCTAACAATCAGCTGCTCAGACAGCAAAAAACTTTGCTATTTCTAGGTGAGACGAAATGAAGTTTGCTGCCCTGGGAGTGTCCGTGTTTAAACCTTTGAGCAAATGTTTTCGTGAGGGCGAAACAGACACACCTCAAAGAGGATGGAGCTTCAGCCGAGGGAATTTCATCTCAACCCAGCTCCATTATTTAGGGCAGAGGTCCCCAACCTTTTTTGCACCAGGGACCGGTTCCGTGGAGAGAGGTTTTTCTGCGGACCGGGAGGGACGTGGTTTCATGTACTGCCTGCATGTACACGGGGCTTTGCTTGTTTGCGTGGACCGGTTTCTGGCGTGCCGTGGCCTGGTGCCGGTCCACGGACCCGGAGGTTGGGGATCCCCGATTTAGGGCCCTGTTTTTCAACCTTCCAACTTTAAGCTGTCTGGACTTTGTGACTGGGGAATTCTGGGAGCTTCAGGTTGCCAAGGCCGAGAAGCCCAGAAGGTTACCCAAATAAGACAGGAAATTTTCCAGAAGAAACATTTGACAAATGCCAAGTTCAGAGAACATGAAGAATCCGAGACAGCAAATCCTTTCCGCCAGTTGGAAGGATTCCCAGGCTTCCAATACGTTTAGATACAGAGAAAAGAGGAAGATTTAATTGCACTAAAAATCCCTTTAACCTCCCAGGTCCCTTCCAACTCTTGTCATTCCGTGATTCTGTAAAGATCTCCTGCTCAAGCAGGGGGTTGGAGTAGAAGACCTCCACGGTCCCTTCCATCCCTGTGATTCTATATTCTACGCAGGAGAGGTTCCTATTTCCTGGCCCAAGAGGCTGATTTGTTCTGGGGCTCAACTGGGGAGTCTCCAGCTCCCTACGGTGGCGGAGGTTGCTCAAGGCTGTCCATGCTTGTCGGCCAAGCTGTGGAACATGGGTTTGTTTTCCCTGGAAAATCCATCCATCTTTCCAATCCATCCATCTTTCCAATCCAGCCAGCCAGCCAGCCAGCCATATCTCATCCTTGGCAAATTGCAAGTGGCTGGACTTCAACTCCCAGAATTCCCCAGCCAGCATGTTGAGAAGCTCTGATCTCTTTTTCTCCCTCCCTCCATCTTTCCCATCCATCCAGCTTTCCTTTCTTCCCGCCTTTTTTCTTCTCTGTCTTCTGTCTACTGTTTAATTTACCTCAGGATCTTCCTATGTTCCTGACTGTCTGGTCTGCTCATGCAGGAGGCGATCTGCTCTGTGATTGGTTGCCTTAAGTAGAAAGGGGGCGTCTCCCTTTCTTCCCGCCTTTTTTCTTCTCTGTGTTCTGCCTGCTGTTTAATTTACCTCAGGATCTTCCTGTGTCCCTGACTGTCTTGCGTTTTTTCTTTATGGATGATGACAAAGACTTGTAAGTTAGAACGTTAAATATATATATATATATTTATATATATATATGAAACACTACACGTGTGTGTTAGTCTCTCCGACTTCACCTGGACAGCTGCTGTGCAATTTGTTTAATTTTACCTCAGGATGTTCCTGTGTTCCTGACTATCTTGTGTTTTTTTTCTTTCTGGATGATGGCAAAGTAAGTTTGAATGTTAAGTATATTTATGTACATACACTAAAGACTAGCTGTTTCTCATCCTTGGGAACTTGAAAATGGGTCAACTTCAACTCCCAGCATGCCCCAGCGAGCATGTTGAGAAGCTCTGATCTCTTTCTCTCCCTCCCTCCCTCCACCTATTCTTCCATCCATCTCTCCAATCCATCCATCCATCCATCCATCTATCCACCCACCTATTCTTCCATCCATCTCTCCAATCCATCCACCCTCCCATCTATCCAGCTGTTTCTCATTCTTGGCAACTTGCAAGTGGGTGGACTTCAACTCCCAGAATTTTCCAGTCAGCCAGCAATACTGCCGAACTTGGGAGTCTTCTGGGAATGGGACCTGGCCTGGGCAGCTTTCAGCTAGCCCATCTTGGCTGTGCTACATTTGGGGCAGTCTAAGAGAGGAGGGGGGGCATCGGCTGGTCAAGTGGAACCCCCCCCCCAAATGTGGGTGGGAATAAAAGGGCCAGATTCATCCAGAGGTCAGATATGGCCAGGTGGGAACCATTTGAAGCCACCACAATGACTGGGTCATGGATAATGGACACTGTCACTCTATACCAGGGGTGTTAAACTCGCAACATCACGTGACGAGTCGCAACGTATCACGACTTTTTTGCCATTGCCGGCAATGGGGTGGGTGCAGTTTCACTATGATGCATCCCCACCTCCAGTTCTCAAGGAGATTTTTTTTCAAGCCCCTGTTGTGAATCCTCGCCTGCCAGTGGATCCGACAGCCGAGTAAGATGAATCAGAGGAGGAGGAGGAGGAGGTGCCTGGGTTTACATTGGAGTCTGAGGAAGGCTCTGAGGAGCAAGAAGACTGAGAGCTAGAGGTGACACCGGGCCCATCTACTCACGCTCAGGCAGAGAGACAGCTGGGTTGGGGGCCTGAACTGAGTGAAGAGGAAGGAACAGCTGGGGCCTGTTCCAGATACACAGATGCGCAGAGAGGAGAGGCGTGCAGGACAACGGAGGGCGGTGGGGCAGCTCTCCGGGAAAAGTAACTCTAAGAAGCCATGCCCTGGCTGGACTATAAAGAAGACTATAAAGAGGAAGGGCTGGTTGCCGAAGGCAACCGTTCATGCTCCGGTATCTTGTTCCTCTGTCGGATTTCATTTGCCAGGACTCTTTGCCAATTATCCAGGTCGCTCAGATTTCGTTGTGTTTGGTTTGGATTGCTAATTGAGCCTCGCTGCCAAGAATTCAGAGACTTTGTACTTATCTCAGCCAAGTGAGAGCAGATACTGTTACTGTTTGTTTGAACACCTAAGGACCGGTTATCTGGGGTTTACTCCCTAAACGCCTTGTTAAAATAAAAAGGGGTTATTTTCTCATGAGTCCTGCCTTGCTCATGCCTTTCATGCCTTGTTAACTGAAAAGGGGTTTTCCTCACGAGTAAGCTGTTGAGTAGCACTCGCAAAGGCTGGGACAGAAGAGTTTGCCTTCAGCCTTTTATCCCCCTACTACCACGGAGCAGTTACGTCCGGAGAAGACTGCCCAGCTCTCCCGACAGCTGGCTTCGCTGGCAGCTCAAGTTGCCCAGCTTCAAGCTCCTGCTGCTCCACAACCCCGGCGGAAGTGTCCTGTCGCAGGGCCTGATAAATTCGATGGCACTTCGGATATGTTTCCAGCTTTTGGGGGGACAGTGCCAGCTCTTTATCAGCTTGAGAGTGGCAGACTTCCCCACTGATAAAGTGCGGTTTATGAGCAGCCTCCTATTCAGCCTCTGGAGCTCCGACACTCCTCTGCTGCCTGCCCTTTCCGTCTCCGCAACCCCTTCCTCGATCAGCCTGCGCCCTCTCTTCCTCCCTGCCGACTCTTCCGAGGGTCGAGGGGACCTGGGTCTGCCTCGTCCTCAGGTTGTTTCTCCTGAGCCATAGAGACTGCACCATCACCCTGCACTGGCCCCGACTCCATCTCCTCCTCCTCCTCCTCAGACCTGGGCTCTGACGGGGCCGTGATATTCACCCTGTGTCTCTCACAGACCCTCAAAGTCTGCAGACCACCTACTGGGCTGTCGCAAGGGCTACGGGACAAGCAGGCAGAACCGGGACTCCGCCAGGGTTCAGGCAGTGGGCAAAGATCACGCTCCACCCTCTGGAGGTGGTTGAGTGCCTTCGTGGGCAGAGGTGCCCGTCCTGCGTCGGGTGAGTAAGGACCCCTCTGTCCGGAGCAGTGGGGCAGGGACAGTTTTGAGGTGGGAACGGCCTTTCTTCCTAGCAATAAGCTGACCAGACAGGAACACCAATCGCCTCTTTCCAGGTGAAATGAACCCGGAACGGACGCACCTCAAAACAGGAAGCGATGGCCAAGGCACGGATTGGCCCCATCAAACGCTGGCTGGGTTAGTTTTTTCCGCGTTGCAAAGGGGAGCCACGCACGGCGAGGGAGTTCAGCCCGCTTAGTCAGCGCAAAATGGGGAGCAGAGATAGTTCCCCCGACTTACAACAGCGCATTTAGTGACCGTTCGAAGTTATAACAGCCCCGGGAAAAGGGATTTAGGAACTTTTTTTTACACGGAACGGACGTTGGAGCGTCCCCCAGGGTCGCGTGATCGAAATTCAGACGCTTGGCAACAGACTCCTCTTTATGACCATCGCTGTATCCCAAGGTCACGCGATTCCTTTTTGCGACCTTCTGACAAGCAAAGTCAACGGGGGAAGCTGGATCCACTTAACAACCAGGGAGACTAACTTATCAACAGCAGTGATTCGCTTAAAAACCGAGGTGAGGAAGATCCTCAAATGGGGCAAAACTCACTTAACGAATGTCTCACTTAAGAAGAGAAATTTGGGCTCAGCTGTGGGCGTAATTAGAAGACTACCTGTGTATTACCCATCAAAACTCATCAAGGAGAGAAGCAACCTAGAATTAAGGAGAAATTTCCTGACAGTGAGAACTATTAACCAGTGGAACGACCTGCCTCCAGAAGCTGTGAATGCTCCAACACTGGAAGTTTTTAAGAAGAGACTGGACAGCCATTTGTCTGAAATGGTATAGGGTTTCCTGCCTGAGCAGGGGGTTGGACTAGATGACCTCCAAGGTTCCCTCCTACTCTGTTATTCTATTCTATTCTATTCTATTCTATTCTATTCTATTCTATTCTATTCTATTCTATTCCAACTCTGTTCTGTAAGGGTCTCCTGCTTGAGCAGGGGGTTGGACTAGATGACCTCCAAGATCCCTTCCAACTCTGTTATTATTCTATTCTATTCTGTTCTGTTCTGTTCTGTTCTGTTCTGTTCTGTTCTGTTCTGTTCTGTTCTGTTCTGTTCTAATTCCATTCCATTCCATTCTATTTCTATTCTCTATTCCATTCCATCTATTGTATTGTATTGTATTGTATTGTATTGTATTGTATTGTATTGTATTGTATTGTATTCTATTCTATTCTATTCTATTCTATTCTATTCTATTCTATTCTATTCTATTCTATTCTTAATTGAGGGTACAAATCTTTCTAGCTCAGGCATGTCAAACCCGCCGTATCAGAACGAATCTGTTTACAGCAGGAAGAGGAGCAGAGCCTGCGTTTCCTCTGCTGGGCTTGTGGCAGGATCAAAATTCGGGGGGGGGGGGCGGCTGGGCAGTGTACTGATGTGTACGGCCACAGGAGCGCCGCAACTCCCCCACCCCACTGTGGGCAGGGAGGTCTTGACCACACAGGCCTCCAACACCACCACCACCACCCATTTCAGAGAATCCTGGTCTTCTCCCTCCTTTCCCGCTCCTACTGGCCCTCTCTCTCTGCCCCGTAATACCTGGGTCCCCTTAGCTTCCCCTTCCCCTTTGCAGCTGCTGCCTAAGCTGTAGGTGGAGGCTCTCCAGATGTTCTGTGACGGGTCTGAGAACCCCTTACCACCTCCTCCTCCTCTGTTTCCTTCCAGGAGACGGAGCCCAAAGCCGGGGCTACTCGGCAGCTGTCTACTCATTTCTGCCACCGATAGGTGAGGCCTGGCAGCACCTAACTCCATAGGCGCTTCCCGCAGAACCGGGGTCATCCGGGTCTCTGTGGGAGCACGGACGACTCCTACATTGCTGCCGCAGAGCTTCGCCTCACTGGCAAACTCACAGCTCCCGAGGTTCTTCTCCCGGTTCCCGTCTCTGGGAGCGGAGCGGTCAGACGCCCTTCGCAGCACATGGCCCCAAGGACCTACTGTCTGCCTTCCCGCCTCTCCCTCTGATTCCGGCAGCCATCAGGAAGCTGCTGCAGGAACGGGCAGAGGTCATATTCATAGCACCATGCTGGCCGAGAAGGCCATGGTTCGCCGACCTCGTGAGTGGTCCCACCGTGGAGGATTCCTCCGGATCGGATAAGGCTCATACAGGGAGTCATTCAGCACCCAGAGCCTCAGTGGCTTCAGTTAGCCGTTTGGCACTTGAACGCCACTTCTTGATTCAAGACTCCTACTCATCTGAGGTGATCTCCATGATACAAGCCTCTAGGCCAGGGTTTTTCAACCTTTTTACCGATTGTACCACTTTTAGGATATGGCAATATTCGAGCACCACCTAGCAAGGTGTCAAAAACTTGGTGACAAAAAAAAAAAACCCTGTTCAAAGTTGCAATTGCACTGAAATGACATGACCATTTTTCACACTTATGACCATTGCAGCAACAGGGTCATGTGATTTATATTTGGATGCTTGGCAACTGATTCATATTTATGATGGTCACAGTGTCCCAGGGTCATGTGATCCCCTTCTGCAACCTTTTGACAAGCAAAGTCAATGGCAGAGCTGCTGGTGGCCAAGTGCTAAGGCGGGACTTCCTTCCTTCCTTCCCTCCCTTCCCTGCCTCCCTTTTCCTCAATCCCATCTCCTTCTGAAGGAAGAATTTGAAACCCCCCCCCATATTTTCCCTCTTCCATATATTGATCAAACAAGGAAAGGCCTCCAGAGACAGAAAAGACAAGCTGCTGAGTGAACTAGCTTAAAAGGGCACATTCCCCTTTAAGAATTAGCTTCTGGCTAGAAAGGAAAGTAAGGAGCCCAGCTGGCACTTAAAGAAGAAGAAAAAATGTAAGTACTGGCTGCCGGCTAAAGCAGCCTCCCCAAATGGCTCCATTCATAAGTAAAATCTGCAGCTCCAGAGGACTCTCTCTCTGTAAGTCTTTGCCTGCGCTGGCTCTTTCCCTCCCCCACTACACTTGGCTAGGCAGGGCTGCGTACCACCTGCCACTCATTAATGTACCACAAGTGGTACGCGTACCACAGGTTGAAAAGCCCTGCTCTAGGCGACCGGCAACCAATCGCATCTACGACTCTACGTGGCGGAATTTCTATCGTTGGTGCGAAACACGTCAATTGTCCATATCAGCAGTAACTATTCCTCGGATCCTAGACTCTCTGTTGGAGGGTGTTAACAGGGGCCTACTGCCCAGCACTAGAGATGGATCAACCCTTTGAGGTCCGGAGGAACGTCAACACGGGTCGACACACTCGTCCAACAGCTCCTCCGACGAGCCGTCCTGCAAAGCGTCCACAAGTGCGGCTTTGTTCCAGGCCAAATCCCAGCCGAAGCAGCCGAAACTCACTGATATATATCCCTGTAAAGGCGTTGGCGTCGGGTAAGCGGTCTGCGTCTTAATGGGGTCCTCGTACATGAGACGGCAAATCGACGAAGCAGCCGAAAACTCACTGATATATATAGTGTTAAAGGCGTTCGGCGTCGGGTACAGCGGTCCTGAGTCCCATGGGGTCCTAGTACACTGAAAGCGTGTAGTCACAACCCCCCCCCCAAAGTTATCCAACAAACGGACTAGGCCGGGAAGCGGTAATGGGGCCTCGTACATGAGACGCGCTAGTCACAAACCCCCCCCAAAGTTATCCATAGGCCAGGGTAAGCGGTCTGCGTCTTAAATGGGCGATACTCGTACATGAGACGCGCGTAGTCACAAACCCCCCCCCCCAAAGTTATCCAACAAACGGACTAGGCCGGGGTAAGCGGTCTGCGTCTTAATGGGGTCCTCATACATGAGACAAGCGCGTAGTAGTCACAAACAAAAACCCCCCCCAAAAGAGTTATCAACAAACGGACTACCGGGTAAGGCGGTTTAATGGGGTCCTCGGGTAAGCGGTCTAAGCGGTCTTTAATGGGGTCCTCGTACATGAGACGCGCGTAGTCAAAAAAAACCCCCCCCCAAAGTATATCCAAACGGACTAGGCCGACTAGGTGGTCCGGCCGCGCGTAGCACAAAAACCCCCCCCACCTAAGTACGGTCTGACGAGTCTTAATGGGCTTAATGGGTCCTCATACATGAGCCAGCGTCGTAGTCACAAAACCCCCCCCCAAAGTATCCAACAAATACGGACTAGGTCGGGTAAGCGGTCTGCGTCTTAATGGTGGGTCCCTCGTACATGAGCACGCGTAGTAACAACAAACCCCCCCCCAAAGTTAATCAACAAACGGACTAGGCGGGTAAGCGGTCCTGCGTCTTAATGGGGTCCTCGTCGACATGAGACGCGCAGTAGTCACAAACCCCCCCCCCCCCAAAGTTATCCAACAAACGGACTAGGCAGGGTAAGCGGTACTGCGTCTTAATGGGGGTCCTCGTACATGAGCGCGTGTAGTCACAGTCCCCCCCCAAGTTATCCAAACAAAAGGACTAGGTGCCGGGTAGCGGTCTGCGTCTTAATTCCAACAAACGGGGTCCTCTTAGTACATACTGCGCGTAGTCACAAACACCCCCCCCCAAATAGCCAGGCGGTAAGTAGACCGGTACTGCCACTAACGGACTACGCGGTACAAAAAAAACACCCCCACAAAAGTAACAAACAAACGGAATAGGAAGGGTCTGCGTCTTAATGGGGTCCTCGTACATGAGCCGCGCGCGTAGTCACAAACCCCCCCAAAGTTATCCAACAAACGGGACAGGCCGAGTAAGCCGCGTTCTGAGTCTTAATGGGGTCCTCGTACATGAGACGCGTTTGTAGTCACAAACCCCCCCCCCCCAAGATATCAAACAAATGGACTAGGCAGGGGCGGGTAGGGGGAGGTGTAGTAAGTGGAAGCGGTACTGCGTCTTAATGGGGTCCTCGTAATGAGACGCGTAGTCACAAACACCCCCCCCCAAAGTTATCAAACAAACGGACTAGGCCGAGTAAAGCGGTCCTGAGTCTATGGGGTCCGCTATGTACATGAGACGTCTGTAGTCACAAACCCCCCCCCCAAAGTTATCCAACAAATGGACTAGGCCGTTTTTTATGGTAAAGCGGGCCTGCGTTCTTAATGGGGTCCCGTACATGGAGACGCGCGTAGTCACAAACCCCCCCCCAAAGTTATCCAACAAACGGACTAGGCCGGGCGGGTACCAGCGGTCTGCGTCTTAATGGGGTCCTCATACATGAGACCGCTCTAGTCACAAACACCCCCCCAAAGTTATCCACAAACGGACTAGGCTGGGTGTAAGCGGGACTAGGCTGGGTATGCATCTTAATGGGGGTCCTCGTACATGAGACACGTGTAGTCACAAAACCCCCCCCCAAATTTCCAACAAACGACTAAGGCCGGGTAAGCGGTCTGCTTCCCCTTAATGAGGGTCCTCGTACATGAGACGCGCGTAGTCACAACCCCCCCCCAAAGTTATCCAAACAAAAGGACTAGGCCGGGTAAGCGGTCTGCGTCTTAATGGGGTCCTCATACATGAGACGCGCGTAGTCACAAAAACCCCCCCCAAAGTTATCCAACAAACGGACAGGCCGGGGTAAGCGGGGTCTGCGTCTTCAATGGGGTCCTCGTACATGAGCCGCGTGTAGTCCTAAAACCAAACCCCCCCCCAAAGTTATCCAACAAACGGACTAGGCCGGGTAAGCGGTCTGCGTCTTAATGGGGTCCTCGTACATGAGACGCGTGTAGTCACAACCCCCCCCCAGAGTTATCCAACAAACGGACTAGGCCGGGTAAGTCCAACAAACGGACTAGGCCGGTTTCCACCAAAAAAGCTGGAAACGTGTCCGAAGGGCCATCGGATTGATCTGGCCCTGCGACTGGACACTTCCGCCGGGGTTGTGGAGCAACAGGAGCTTGAAGCTGGGCAACTTGAGCTGCCAGCGAAGCCAGCTGTCGGGAGAGCTGGGCAGTCTCCTCCGGACGTAACTGCTCCGTGGTAGTAGGGCGGGTAAAAGGCCGAAGGCAAACTCTTCTTCTTTTCTTTTTTTTTAAACAAGTTTTATTAGTATTTTTTTGGTTTTACATCAAAGTGCTTTAAGGATCCACGTGGAGATAGGGTGATCAATCATCCCCCCCCCAAAAAACACAATATAATCAAAGATCAATCATTCCATAATTCCTTAAAAGTTCCTTCTCTATTTCCCTCAAGCTATAACCTAGTATTAATACATTTCTAAATAAAATGCAATCGTTGTAAAAAGAATATCAGTAGCAATTCACTTAGAGCAGTCAAAATCCTGTTTTTTAAGTTTAACTATTTTACCATTACCATTTCCCACTTGAGCCTAAAATGAACGCATAAGTTGCATTTCGGGTCTCCCAATTTCCCATCAAACAACAATTATTTCTAGAATATACATATCATATCAACGGTTATATTTTAATACTTCCCAGCTATATTCTCTTTCCTATACTCTTATCAAGTATATATTTTCTGTTTCAAATATATATTTGACAAATCAATCCATGCCTTTAAAGCCCCTTTTTTAACGCCTTACCTAAAATTTAAATCCTATCAAAATCATTCTTCTTCTTCTTCTTGTGCCATATCCGTTATCGGACGTTGGCGATCATGTTGGCGATCCTCTTTTTATCAGCAGCCGCACAAAAAAGTGCTGCTGAGTTTTGTCCAAACCAAAATCATTACACTTATAAAAAGAAATTACTCCACCGTACACCTGATTTCATTTCCAATCTATATTCTGTTTGCCACCTTTCCCATATTGGATTTCCCAACCGTAGTCAAATCCATAGTTTTCATCTCGATAGTATTAACTCTCTAAAAGCCTTTTTAACCCGTCAAATAAAGTTTAAACTCTCATTTGTAAACCTAATTCTAGGTTCTTGAAGCTGAGCGACGTGAGCTGCCGAGCGAAGCCAGCTGTCGGGAGAGCTGGGCAGTCTCCTCCGGACGTAATTGCTCCATGGTAGTCGGGCGGGTAAAAGGCCGAAGGCAAACTCTTCTGCCCCAGCCTTCGCGGGTGCTACTCAACAGCTTACTCGTGAGGATAACCCCTTTTTTTGGTTAACAAGGCAGGAGCAAAGGGCCGGACTCGTGAGAAAACAACCCCTTTTTTAAATTTTAACCAGGGGTTTAAGGAGGAAACCCCCTGAGAACCGGTCCTTAGGTGTTCAAACGAAGAGTAGCGGTATCTGCTCCCACTTGGCTAAGGACAAAGTGGGCTCCACAGGCGAGGCCCTCGGGAGAGATGTGATGACCTAGGACAGTGATGGCGTACCTTTTAGAGACCGGGTGCCCAAAAACCGGCCCCGCCTGCCCCCGCTCCACCCCCCGCTCCGCCTCTGCCCGCAGGGCCACCCCACTGCCTCTACGGCCTGCCGCAGATCGGCCGGGTGGCCCAGCAGCACTACGGCAGCCGCGCTTTCCACTGGCGCCCCGCAGCATCAACTGTGCGCGACAGGGCACGAGGGCGGAGTCATGTCCCTACTGCCCGGCTGCCATGTCCTTGGCTACGCTGCTCCGTGCGGGCCATGCTCGGGGGCGACTCTCCTCCAGAGGGCTGCTGGTGAGGAGGGGGCCGTGGGGGGAGGCGGGGCTGGGGCGATGGCGCGCGTGCCCCACAGAGAGGGCTCCGAGTGC
Source organism: Azemiops feae (assembly GCA_023970755.1). Classification (NCBI taxonomy): domain Eukaryota; kingdom Metazoa; phylum Chordata; class Lepidosauria; order Squamata; family Viperidae; genus Azemiops; species Azemiops feae. The sequence goes on along the minus strand of JALGBA010002908.1, from coordinate 34,398 downwards.
CGCCTCTGGCACGTGTGCCATGGGTTCGCCACCATTGACCTAGGAAATCCACAGCCGGTTCGATAGAAATTGTCCTATCTCCAGTTGGGCACGCGAACGGTGATCTCGGGGCCGCTGCAGGACCCGACGGAGATGCTGGCGATGCCTCTCCCGCGAAGGGGCGTAGGTCAGAGCGTCGTGTCCGAATTGATCACGGTGAACAGATCTAACGTTGAAGGTCCCTTCCAACTCCGTTCGTCTACGATTCAGTAAGGGGGCCTCCTGCTCGAGCAGTGGGTTGGACTCGATGACCTCTAGGGTCCCTTCCAACTCCATTGGTCTTATGACTCTGTAAGGGTCTCCTGCTCGAGCAGGGGGTTGGACTGGATTGACCTCCAGGGTCCCTTCCAACTCTGTGATTCTGTAAGGGTCTCCTGCTTGAGCAGAGGGTTGGACTAGATGACCTCTAAGGTCCCTTCCAGCTCCATTTGTCTATGATTCTGTAAGGGATTCCTGCTTGAGCAGGGGGTTGGACTAGATGACCTCCAGGGTCCCTTCCAACTCTATGTTATTCTGTAGGGGTCTCCTGCTTGAGCAGGGGGTTGGACTAGATGACCTGCAGGGTCCCTTCCAGCTCTGTGATTCTGTAGGGGTCTCCTGCTTGAGCAGGGGGTTGGACTAGATGACCTGCAGGGTCCCTTCCAGCTCTGTGATTCTGTAGGGGTCTCCTGCTCGAGCAGGGGGTTGGACTAGAGGACCTCCAGGGTCCCTTCCAGCTCTGTGATTCTGTAGGGGTCTCCTGCTCAAGCAGGGGGTTGGACTAGACTAGAGGACCTCCATGGTCCCTTCCAACTCTGTTATTCCATGATTCTGTAAGGATCTCCTGCTTGAGCAGGGGGTTGGACTAGAGGACTTGCAGGGTCCCTTCCAGCTCTGTGATTCTGTAGGGGTCTCCTGCTCGAGCAGGGGGTTGGACTAGACTCGAGGACCTCCATGGTCCCTTCCAACTCTTGTTATTCCATGATTCTGTAAGGATCTCCTGCATGAGCAGGGGGTTGGACTAGATGACCTCCAGGGTCCCTTCCAGCTCTGCGATCCTGTAGGGGTCTCCTGCTCAAGCAGGGGGTTGGACTAGACTAGAGGACCTCCATGGTCCCTTCCAACTCTGTTATTCCATGATTCTGTAAGGATCTCCTGCTTGAGCAGGGGGTTGGACTAGAGGACTTGCAGGGTCCCTTCCAGCTCTGTGATTCTGTAGGGGTCTCCTGCTCGAGCAGGGGGTTGGACTAGACTCGAGGACCTCCATGGTCCCTTCCAACTCTTGTTATTCCATGATTCTGTAAGGATCTCCTGCATGAGCAGGGGGTTGGACTAGATGACCTCCAGGGTCCCTTCCAGCTCTGCGATCCTGTTAACGCTCTCCTGCTTGACCCCAGGGGGCTTGAACATAAATAGAAGAAAAAACAAAACCCTAAATAAATAAAAAAATAAATAGGGCTCCTTAGTGCCTGGGAAAGGATTCCGCAGCAGCTGCTCAAATATGCATCGTTTCTTACTGAGGGCTAGAAACCCGATGAGGCGTGTGCGTGCCGCCAAGGGGCACATCAGGGAAGATTGAAATAGGTGTGTCCCCAGGACAGGAGGAGGGCTTGGGGACCGTGGGCTTCTTCGTGGCAAACGGTGGCCACAGGATCGGGCTCCATCCTCACTAATTTCCACCGAGGGAGGGGCGTGCGTGCGTGTGTGTGTGTGTGTGTGCGCCCCCAAGCCATCTTGCACAACACTCATTTTATTTATTACATTATTTATTAGATATTTTCTTATTGGTTTTCACCCCCACCTGGATTACTTTACAAGCAACTCAAAATGGCGGACGTACATAATATTCCTGCTTCCTCCTATTTTCCTCACCACGACAACCCTGTGAGGTGGGTTTGGACTGAGAGAGAGAGAGAGAGAGAGGAAATGCCCCTCCCCCCATCTGGCTTCCGTGCCTGTGGCAGGACTAGAACTCGTCGCCGCCTGGTGACTGGCCCAAAGTCACCCAGCCGGCGTTCGTGCTGAAGGCAGGACTAGAACTCAACGCCTCCTGGTGATTGGCCTAAAGTCAGTGCGCCTAAATTGGGACTAGAACTCGCCCTCTCCTGGTGATTGGCCCAAAGTCACCCAGTTAGCTCCTATACCAGGGGTAGGTACCCTTGGCTCTTTTATGGCTCGTGGACTTCAACTCCCAGAATTCCTGAGCCAGCTATGCTGGCTCAGGAATTCTGGGAGTTGAAGTCCACGAGTCATAAAAGAGCCAAGGGTACCTACCCCTGTCCTATACCTAACATGGGACTAGAACTCACCGTCTCCCGGTGATTGGCCCAAAGTCACCCAGTTAGCTCCTATACCTAACATGGGACTAGAACTCACCCTCTCCTGGTGATTGGCCCAAAGTCACCCAGTTAGCTCCTATACCTAACATGAAACTAGAACTCACCGTCTCCCGGTGATTGGCCCAAAGTCACCCAGTTAGCTCCTATACCTAACATGGGACTAGAACTCACCGTCTCCCGGGGATTGGCCCAAAGTCACCCCGTTAGCTCCTATACCTAACCTGGGACTAGAACTCACCGTCTCCTGGTGATTGGCCCAAAGTCACCCAGTTAGCTCCTATACCTAACATGGGACTAGAACTCACCCTCTCCTGGTGATTGGCCCAAAGTCACCCAGTTAGCTCCTATACCTAACATGAAACTAGAACTCACCGTCTCCCGGTGATTGGCCCAAAGTCACCCAGTTAGCTCCTATACCTAACATGGGACTAGAACTCACCGTCTCCCGGGGATTGGCCCAAAGTCACCCCGTTAGCTCCTATACCTAACCTGGGACTAGAACTCACCGTCTCCTGGTGATTGGCCCAAAGTCACCCAGTTAGCTCCTATACCTAACATGGGACTAGAACTCACCGTCTCCTGGTGATTGGCCCAAAGTCACCCAGTTAGCTCCTATACCTAACATGAGACTAGAACTCACCGTCTCCTGGTGATTGGCCCAAAGTCACCCAGTTAGCTCCTATACCTAACATGGGACTAGAACTCACCGTCTCCTGGTGATTGGCCCAAAGTCACCCAGTTAGCTCCTATACCTAACCTGGGACTAGAACTCACTGTCTCCTGGTGACTGGCCCAAAGTCTCCCAGCCAGCTTTCATGCCTCAAGCGGGCCTACAACTCACACTCTCCTGGTAATTGGTTCCAAGTCACCCAGTTAGCTTTCCTGCTTAAGGGAGGACTAGAACTCACCGTCTCCTAGTGATTGGCCTCAAAATCACTGGGATTTCATGGCTCGGGCAGGATTAGAACTCACCATCTCCTGGTGATTGGCCCAAAGTCACCCAGCTGGCTTTCGCACCTAAGGCGGGGACTACAACTCCCAGTCTCCCGGTGATCGGCCCAAAGTCAAGTGTTCCCAAGGTGGGACTGGGAACTCACCCTCACCTGGCGTTTGGCCCCAAGTCACCCAGCCGGCCGTCGCGCCTGAGGTGGAACTAGAACTCCCAGCCTGGATCTTCGCCCCTAGAACATTCCCCCCTGCTGGCTGGGGAATTCTGGGAGTTGAAGTCCTCCCCTCTTCAAGCCGTCAAGATTGCAAAACTCTGCTTAACGGAGACTTTTGCCCCCTCCCCCTCCGTCTCCTGCACACTCAGGCCAACACCCCTCTTGTGCGACGCCTACACAGCAGCAGCAGGGGAGCGGGTGGGAAGTAGGGACGGGACACAACTGTCTCCCCTCTCCCCTAATTGTTAAACCCCCTCCCCCTTTGCAGAGAAGCCATGCAAAAGCAGCAGGACGGTTGCTTAGCCCACCCTCCCTCACTGGAGGGCAAGGAGGAGAGAGTCATCGCTTTCCTGCGCTTGGGAAAGTCGCTTTTGGTCGACCGTCACCCCAAGTCGCTTTCCCGGACCGTCCCCGTCCCCCCCCCTGGCAATGTCTCACGGATTGTGTCGCTTGCAGCCCCCACGAGAGCCCGGATTCGCCGTGCCTGCCAGGGGGGCGCAAGTGGCGGTGGGCTCCTGCCAGGCCAAGCCCCAAGGGGGGGTGGGCTGCCCCCCCAAAAGCCGGTCGGCCACCCACCGGCTCCTCCGGAATGGGGCGGGCAGCGGTCTCCGCCGTGGGGCGCAAAGATCGGGCAGGATGGCAAGCTGGGCCTCGGCGAAGCGCAGCGGCTGCCTGCGGGCCGCTTCCAGCACGGCGGCTCGGTCGGCTAAGCGCAGGACGCGGAAGAGCAGCGGGCGCGGCTTGCCGGACGAGTCCCAGCTTCGGACCCGTCGGGCGCTCTCGATCTCCAAGGCCGGCGCCCCCGGGCGCCAGCCCAGCAGCTCCGGCAGGGTGCGTCGGAGGAAAGCGGCCGGGTCACCCCCTTCGGCCCCCTCCGGCAAGCCCAGCAGGCGTAGGTTGGCGCGGCGGGAGCGGCTCTCCAAGGCCCGGCAGCGGTTCTCCAGGCGCCGGGCGTACTTGCCCAGGCGGTGGTTCTCCAGGTGCAGCGCGGACAGCTCCAGCGCCCAGCAGCGAGCGTCCTGCTCCAGCTGCAAGACGTGGCTCTGGAGGCCAGAGAGGTCCCGGCAGAGGCTGCTCACGTCGGCGGCCAGGCGGCCCAGCTGTTTGGAGACGAGGGGCTGCACGGCCCCTGACTCGGCTCCGTGGGAGCAGCTGCAGAGTCCCGGGCCCTCGGAGCGTCTGTTCTTCGCCTCCGGTCCTGGATTCAAGGCCGGAAGGCTCCCCTTCTCCCTGGCTGCGAAAGACGGGGAAATCAGTGTGAGATCCCGATCGTCCCTCCGGAGGGAATGATCAATCAATCAATCAACCAATCGATCAACCAGAACAGTTGGAAGGGACCTTAGAGGTCATCTAGTCCAACCCCTTGCTCAAACAGGAGACTCTGATAGAATCATAGACTAATGGAGTTGGAAGGGACCTTAGAGGTCATCTAGTCCAATCCCCTGCTCAAGCAGGAGACCCTTACAGAATCATAGACAAATGGAGTTGGAAGGGAGCTCAGAGGTCATCTAGTCCAACCCACTGCTCCAGCAGGAATCCCTTACAGAATCCTAGACAAATGGAGTTGGAAGGGACCTTGGAGGTCATCTAGTCCACCCCCCCCTGCTCCAGCAGGAAACCCTGACAGAATCATAAACTAAGGGAGTTGGAAGGGACCCTAGAGGTCATCTAGTCCAACCCACTGCTCGAGCAGGACTCCCTTACAGAATCATAGACAAACGGAGTTGGAAGGGACCCTAGAGCTCATCTAGTCCAACCCCCTGCTGGAGCAGGAGATCCTTACAGAATCATAGACTAATGGAGTTGGAAGGGACCCTAGAGGTCATCTAGTCCAACCCCCTGCTCAAGCAGGAGACCCTTACAGAATCACAGACTAATGGAGTTGGAAGGGACCCTAGAGGTCATCTAGTCCAACCCCCTGCTTGAGCAGGAATCCCTTACAGAATCATAGACAAATGGAGTTGGAAGGGACCTTAGAGGTCATCTAGTCCAACCCCCTGCTCGAGCAAGAGATCCTTTCAGAATCATAGACAAATGGAGTTGGAAGGGACCCTGGAGGTCTTCTAGTCCAGCCCCCTGCTCGAGCAGGAGACCCTATACCATTTCAGACGTGTGGCTGTCCAGTCTCTTCTTAAAAACCTCCAGCGATGGAGCGCCCGCAACTTCTGGTGGCCAGCTGTTCCACTGGTTAATTGTCCTCGCTGTCGGGAACTTTCTCCTTAACTCCAGGTTGCTTCTCTCTTTGTTCAGTTTCCATCCGTTGTTTCTTGTCCTGCCTTCAGGTGCTTTGGAGGATAGGGGGACCCCCCTCTTCTTTGGGGCAGCCCCCCAAATACTGGAATGCTATCGTGTCCCCCCCCCTAGTTTGTCTTTTTGTCTAGTCTAGCCCAACCCAATTCTTACAACCGTTCTTCTTCGTATGTTCTAGATCTCCAGGCTTTTAATCATCTTAGTTGCTCTTCTCGGCCCTTTTTCCAAAGTCTCAACATCTTTTTTTGGAATGGGGGTGACCAAAACAGGGTGGACTTTGGAAGGAAGGCTCCTGTCCTCAGCCCCTACTCCTCCAGTGTGAATGCTCCAACGCTGGAAGTTTTTAAGAAGAGACTGGACAGCCATTTGTCTGAAATGGTATAGGGTTTCCTGCCTGAGCAGGGGGTTGGACTAGAAGACCTCCAAGGTCCCTTCCGACTCTGTTATTCTATTCTATTCTATTCTATTCTATTCTATTCTATTCTATTCTATTCTATTCTATTCTATTCTATTCTATTCTTAATTCTAATTCTATTCTATTCTAATTCTACTTCTAATAATTCTATTCTAATTCTAATTCTATTCTATTCTATTCTAATTCTAATAATTCTAATAATTCTAATTCTATTCTTTTCTATATTCTATTCTATTCTATTCTTAATTCTAATTCTAATTCTAGTTCTATTCTAATTCTAATTCTAATAATTCTAATTCTTCTATTCTTTTCTATATTCTATTCTATTCTACTTAATTCTAATTCTAATTCTAATTCTTATTCTATTCTAATTCTAATAATTCTAATTCTATTCTAATTCTATTCTATTCTAATTCTAATAATTCTAATAATTCTAATTCTATTCTTTTCTATTCTATTCTATTCTAATTCTAGTTCTATTCTATAATTCTAATTCTAATAATTCTAATTCTATTCTTTTCTATATTCTATTCTATTCTTAATTCTAATTCTAATAATTATAAATATAATTCTATTTTCTTTTCTATTCTTTTCTAATTCTAATTCTAATAATTCTAATTCTATTCTAATTCTAATTCTAATAATTCTAATAATTCTAATTCTATTCTATTGTTTTCTATTCTATTGTTTTCTATTCTATTCTAATTCTAATTCTAATAATTCTAATTCTATTCTATTCTAATTCTAATTCTAATACTAATAATTCTAATTCTATTCTTTTCTATATTCTACTCTATTCTAATTCTAATTCTAATTCTAATAATTCTAATTCTATTCTAATTCTAATTGTAATTAATTCTAATTCTAATTAACTCTAATTCTAATTCTAATTCTAGTAATTCTAATTCCATTCCATTCTATTCTATTCCCCCCAAAAGTCAAGATGAAGTGCAAAATGGTGAACTGCAAAATGCCATTTCTCTCTCCCAATCTCCCCTCCCTCCCTCCCTCCCTCCCTCCCGAGTCTTGGGGGGGGGGGTGGTTCTCAACCCACTTGTCCCAGGCAGGTGGCGGGGGGGGGGGCTCAGCCTTGCCAAGGACTCCAACCGACTCCCATCCCTGCTTCCGAGCTCTCCTTAAGTCTCTCCATTCCTCACCCGTTGCAGAAGCTCTTCTGGCTCCCGTCCGAAACGAGGCCGGGGGGCTCCACCTGGGAGGATCACCCTGCTTATGTGCAGAGGACCTGGTGTTCCGTGGGCAGGAAGGGCCATTCTGCTGGGGGCCCGGCGTTCCCTCGTCAGAAATGGGGGCGCTGGGAGAGACAGCACCTACAGAGAGGACAAGAGACTCAGGCTGGTTAGTTTGATGTTCCTCTAGGTGGATCAAATCCAACGGTTAAGCTCTGGGTGCCCGAATTTCCCAGTGTTTCTCAAGCTAGGCTGCTTTAATAGGGGAGGACTTCAACTCCCAGAATCCCCCAGCCAGCATGCTTTAAGAGGGGAGGACTTCCACTCCCAGAATCCCCCAGCCGGCATGCTTTAAGAGGGGAGGACTTCCACTCCCAGAATCCCCCAGCCGGCATGCTTTAAGACGGTTGGACTTCAACTCCCAGAATCCCCCAGTCTTCTGTCTTCTGTCCGCTAGGAGATGCAGCCTCCCATACTCGCCTTGCCAGGACTTCTTTTTGGAACAGGCTGCTTCGTCCTCCTCCTCCTCTTCCTCCTGGTGGTGCCGCGATTGTCTGGGCCGCTTCCTGGCCGAGGAGGGGCAGGGACTGGGGGTGCCTGGGTAGGCGATCTCCTCCAGGCAGCTGAGCAGGCCCTGGAGGGGCCTGCTCCCGGTCACCCCTTCTGGGCAAAGAGAGAGGGGAGCAGGATTGGAACTCGGGGCCACGGCAGGTAAGAGCCGGGAGGTGACCCTCCCCGTCATCTGATAGAAACTCAGATTTGAACTGGGGTGGGTGGGTCCTGGGGGCTCTCTGACCTGGGTGGTTTCCACGCAGATGTTTTGTGACCCAACTAGGGAACAGCATCAGTGTTCGAAGGCTAGGAGGTGGTTGTGGGGAGGAGGAGGAGGAGGAAGAGGAGGAGGAGGAGGAGGAGGAGGAGGAAGACTGTGGGTTCCTTGGTGCTCTCTGAGCTGGGTGGTTTCCTTGCAGACGTCTCATGACCCAATTAGGGAAACATCCTCAGTGCTAGAAGGGAGGGGGGCATTTGTGGAGGAGGAGGGGGAGGGGGGAATCGGGAGGGAGAGGGAGGGAGGGAGGGGGAGGAAGAAGTGGGGGAGAGGGAGGAAGAGGAGTTTAAGCTCCTTGATGCTCTCTGACCTTCTTGCAGACGTTTTATGACCCAACCAGGTAACGTCATGACCGCTGGAAGGGAGGGAGTTTCCAGGAAGAGGAAGGGGAGGGTTTTAGAGGGAAGAGGATTGTGGGCTAATTGGCTCTCTGAACTTGTCGGCTTTCTGGCAGCCATTTCACAACCCACAACTTTCATCCTCTCTCAGCTGAGGCTGCCCACCTTTGTCACCAGGCGGTGGCTGGACCTGCTCTTCCCCCGGACTCCGGTCTGCGTCTCCTTGAGGCGTCCCATCCCGGGAACCGGGGCCCATGGGGCTGGAACACGTCGGGGTCCGGGCCGGCGTTGTGTCCCTTGGGCCCTTCTTCAGCTCGTGGGCGAAGATCTCGTTGACGAGAGCTGCACACCAAGCAGAAGGAAGGGCGGTGAAGAACCACAGGGCAGGCAGCTACTACGGTTGGACACCCCAAGTCTCAGAGGCGCTTCCTTAACTCCAGAGATCCTCAGAGGTCACACCCGTCGAGGCTATTGGAGGCGTAGACGAGATCTAGGAAGGTTCTCCACCTGCTCCTCGGATGGGCGAACAATTGTGAACCATCACGATTGGCTCGGTCTGACTTCTCCTGACCTGGTTTGGTGACCTCCCAGTTTACCTAAGTTCAACTAAGTTCTCCTCGCTCTACTTTTCTGTGGAAGCAACCTGGATTTCGCCAGGTCGTTATCTGGGGGAGTCCGAGGAAGGAAGTCCGAGGGGTCACCAACAGCCAACCCAAATCTCCCAGGCCCTGATACTCTGCTCTGTTCACTGGACGTTTTCAACAAAAGATTGTGGACAACCAAACATTTGGGATGGGAGAAGGACTTCTGCCTCGGACAAGGAGTTGGACTATAGAACAGGGGTCCCCAACCTGTAGGCTGCAGCCCGCTACCGGTCCGTGGCCTATTTGTGACCTGGCCGCGTGAGTAGTGGGCTAGTGCGCACCTGTGTGTGTGTCCATGCATAGCCCCACTCGTGTTGTGGACGATCGCAGCCCAACTCACACGAGGGACACGGGCGCCCCGGGCCTCACTCACATAAGGGTAGCGGGCACTCCGAGCCTCACTTGCGCAGGGGTCACAAGCACTCAAGACCCCACTCGCGCAAGAGCTCGGGGCCTCACTCGCGCAAGGATCGCGGGCGCTTGCGGCCCCACTCGCACGAGCACTCAGGGCATCGCTCGTGCAAGCATCGTGGGCGCTTGCGGCTTCACTCGCGCCACAGGTGCTCATGCACGCACATGCACGCACGCCTGCGCTTCCCACAAAACCCTCCCCTTTGCCCAGTGGTGGGATTCAAGTACCTTAACATCCAGTTCTCTGCATGGATGCAGGCCTGGGCCTCTGAGGCCAAGAACGGACTTCCGGAAGTGACATCCACGCACTTCCTGTGGGCTGTTCTAGGCCTGGGAGGCCGCCTCCAGGCCTCCAAGGCCTAGGACAGACTTCCGGAAGTGACATCCACGCACTTCCGGTGGGCCGTTCTAGGCCTGGGAGGCCTCCACCAGGCCTAGAATGGACTTCCAGAAATGACATCAACAAACTTCCGGCGGGCTGTTCTACGCCTGGGAGGCCTCCACCAGGTCTAGAATGGACTTCCGGAAATGATATCAATGTACTTCCGGCAGGCCGTTCAAGGCCTGGGAGACCTCCTCCAGGCAGGCCTAGAACGGACTTCCGGAAGTGACATCCACGCACATCCGGTGGGCCGTTCTAGGCCTGGGAGGCCTCCACCAGGCATTAGAATGGACTTCCAGAAATGACATCAACAGACTTCCGGCGGGCCGTTCTAGGCCCGGGAGGCCTCCACCAGGCCTAGAACGGACTTCCGGAAGTGACATCAACGCACTTCCTGTGGGCCATTCTAGGCCTGGGAGGCCTCCACCAGGCCTAGAATGGACTTCCGGAAATGACATCCACGCACATACGGCAGGCCGTTCTAGGCCTGGGAGCTCCTCCAGGCCTCCGAGGCCTAGAATAGACTTTCAGAAGCAGCACGGGTTCAGCCGGTTCTCCGAACACAACGAAATTTAGCTACTGGTTCTACCGAACCGGTGCAAACCGGCGGAATCCCACCACTGCCTTTGCCCCCTTCCACCTGGGCCACCAAACCGGAAAGGTCCCTTCCTGCCCTAGGATTCTATCATCTACACTTTGGCTGCTGTGCAGAAGGCTTCCTTCCTGCTCTCCCCCTTAGGGCCCTTGAGGTTCTCCAAAGAATTGTCCCCCTCCCAGCCAACCTGGATCCTCACCCAAGATCCTGGTTTAAGTCCCCGAAGAGGTCAACTCAGCGTCATAAAAGCCACCTCCCTGTTACATACGTGCAGAAGGTGGTCCATCTTCCCTTTCTTCGGATGCTCTGGACATCATGTGCTGCTGAGCTCCGGAGTGTCGTAGCGGGTGGACGGAGGGAAACATCTGCTTGACCCCCGTGTCCTTTGCGTCATTCTCCAGGTTGCCAAGGAGAGAGGCAGAAGGCGCTTCGTCAACGCTGTCCACGACGTCGGCCTCTTGCGCGGAGGCCAACTTCTCTTCCTCTTCTGCAGGAAGTTGGGTGGATGGATGTTCCCTCTTGGGCTCCCTCGTCACCTTTGGTCCCACAAGGACATCCCTCTCTGATCCTGGGAATGTGTCCAGAAAGTGGGAAAAACCACATAACAGGACGTGTCCAAGATGGACGGTCTCGTGTTTCATATCCTGCTCTGGACTTGACGCACGAGACTCATCTGGACCAGCGGTCCCCAACGCAGAATTGGACGTTTAAGCACGGACCCTTGGCTGTGCCTCCTTCAACCTCAGCCCACCTACAGCCAGCTTTCCTCCTCCGCTGGCCCTCCGCTGGCCTTTCTCGATGGCCAGTGGGCCCCCTGGCCCTCCACCCCTCGCCCTTCGTCCCTGCCCATTCTCCCAGACACGCCTTTGGCTGCACAGGACAAATAGCCCCCAGCCAATCAGGTGGCAGGCAGAAGCAATGGTGCTGCAGGGGGGCAGCGTGCGATGCAAGATTTTTTTAAAAAGTACTGCAGCTACTCCACCACTTTTGGGACCTTGCAGATCCGTCAGCAGGACTGGAGGGAGGGAGAGTGGCGGTGGGAGTAGCAGCCACCAGGGCCACTGGGGGGTCCCGTACAGCCCAATGGCCTGGATGAAATGACGTCTGGGTGAATGGGTCAGGCCGAAGGGCCATGGAAGGGTCAGCGGCGGAGGAAAGCTGGCTGTAAATGGGCTGAGGTAGGTGGCTGAGGGCGGAGGTGCAGTCAAGGGTCCATGTCTAAATCTCCTAAACCAGTGATGGTGAACCTTTTAGAGACCAAGTGCCTAAAAACCGCCTCACCCCCTGACCCACCCCCACCCCCACACACCCGCAGGGCCACCCACCG
>JALGBA010002908.1:0-17500 GCA_023970755.1 Azemiops feae | reverse complement strand
GCCTTAAGGCATGAAAGCCAGCTGGGTGACTTTGGGCCAATCACCGGGCGACTGTGAGTTCTAGTACCGCCTTAGGCATGAAAGCTAACTGGGTGACTTTGGGCTAATCTCTGGGAGACGGTGAGTTCTAGTCCGGCCTCAAGGATGAAAGCCAGCTGGGTGACTCTGGGCCAATCATCGGGAGACGGTGAGTTCTAGTCCTGCCTTAAGGCATGAAAGTCAGCTGGGTGACTTTGGGCCAATCACTGGGAGACGGTGAGTTCTAGTCCCGTCTTAGGCGTGAAAGTTAACTGGGTGACTTTGGGCTAATCTCTGGGAGACGGTGAGTTCTAGTCCCGCCTTAAGGCATGAAAGCCAGCTGGGTGACTCTAGGCCAATCACCGGGAGATGGTGAGTTCTAGTCCGACCTTAGACACGAGACCCAATCAGGTGGCTTTGGGCCAATCCCTCTCTCTCTTGGCCCAACCCACTTCGCAGAGCCGCTGTCGTGGGGAAAACAGGGGGAGGAAAGAGTATTAGGATTGTTCGCCCCCTCGAGTTATCTATAACAATAATAGCGGAGCATAAATAAATACACACGCAAATAAGCAGACGAACAAACAAACCCCAGGCCGATGAAGGTTTGTCTTGTTTATGGTACTAACCTTCTTGCACCATCACTGCCTCCATTTTCCACCCTGGTGGGTTTCTCTCGTGGGGCCTGTTGGCGTGTCCGTGGGGCAGGAGGGGCTGTTGGGCGGGCTTTTCCCCGAGACCGGCTTCTGAACCTTGGGGAAGGCAGGTGTCAGGTGGGGGGCCTGCCGAGAGACAAGAAGAGACAGGTGGGTCATGGGTTCAGAAGTTACCCTCCGTTGGGAGGAGGAGGAGGAAGAGGAGGAGGAGGACTGTGGGGTCCTTGGTGTTCTCTGACCGTGGTGGTTTTCTTGCAGACGTTTCATGACCCAATTAGGGAACATCATCAGTGCTGGAAGGGAGGAGGAGGAGGAGGAGCAGATGGAATAATATGGTGCTTTGGGGCTCTCTGAGTTTGGCTGTTTTCTTGCAGATGTTTCACGACCCAACTAGGGAACATCATCAGTGCTAGAAAGGAGGGGGAGCGTTGTGAGGAGGAGGAGGAAGGTCGCAAATGGCAATCACATGACCCGAAAGGCTGCAATCGTCACAAATACACACTGCCTGCCAAGCATCCCAGTTTTGATCACATGACCATGAGGATGCTGCGAGGGTCGTACGTGCGCGGACCAGTTGTAGGCCACTTTTTTCAGTGCAGTTGTCATTGTGAGCAGTCCTTAAACCAGGGGTGTCAAACTGCCGGCCCGCAGGCCGGTGGCATTGTGCGGAGGCCGCGCTCACCCCAGCTCCAGCAGTGTGAAAAAAGTCGCGATACGTCGCGACACGTCATGAGAAGCGACGAGTTTGACACCCGCCACGAATTTGACACCCACCGCGAGTTTGACACCTGATTGTAAGTCAAAGACCATCTGTGCTTTGTTTCTTCCTATGGATGGGTTATGCCGCAACTCCTATCAGGCACAACTAGTATGTCCTCCTGGTTGGGGACGATGGGAGTTTGACCACAAAATCTGGGGAAAAGTGAGATGCATGGCTAGTGCTGAAATCTGGAGATGTGAGACAGACGGGACCTCCATATATATATATATATATGTCCTACCTAGCTCAGAGTTGCCCATCCTTGGTGAATTGAAGAGGAGTGGACTTCAACTCCCAGAATTCTCAGCAATGGCTATTGTGGCATTCTGGGAGTTGAAGTCCACATTCCTGGACGCTGCCCAGGTTGGGAAGCTCTGTCCTCGTGACGAGTTTGACCGCCTTCTCCCAACTCCAGACCTACCGAACCGTCCTCTTCTTCCCCCTCTCCGTCTCTCCTTCTCCCCAGTTGCTCCTCGTTTGCCCATCATGACTTTGGGGGTCAGCGGTCTGGCCACGGGGATGTCCTTCAGGCAGTTGAGCAACCCGTGGAGAGGACTGGTGGCCGGGCTCCACTCTGGGTCAGGAAGAAGAAGAAGAAGAGAAGAGGAAGCTCAAGGTGGAAGGCTGCAGGCATCTCCAAAGACATTGGCATCATGGTGGCTTCCATCAGAACCTGTTCTTCAGGGATGGGAATTGGGGAAGCCCCTCACTACGGGCACCTAGGTAAACCCAGGCGCAGCTCCCAGGCTGGGCAGGGACCCCTGAACCAGCTCCTTCCTTCCTTCTTCTCCCTTTCTCCAGCATCTGACCTGGGTTTGGATTCCCTTCTTGACTTCCTAGGATTGAAATTCCCGTCACTTTCTACATCTTCTCAAAGCCAGATATGTAGGATTCAGTTCAGTTGTCCCCATCCCATCCTGGCCTTGCTTTCTTGTATTGGGGGGGGGGGATGAGGATCATCTTGACGTCTTCATCATCTCCCCAAGTCAACCCTGACTTCTTCATCTCCCCAGGTCAACCTTGACTTCTTCGTCATCTTCCCAAGTCAACCTTGACTTCTTTACCTCCCCAGGTCAACCCTGATTTCTTCATCTCCCCAGGTCAACCTTAACTTCTTCTTCATCTCCCCAGGTCAACCTTGATTTCTTCTTCATCTCCCCAGGTCAACCCTGACGTCTTCATCTCCCCAGGTCAACCTTAACTTCTTCTTCATCTCCCCAGCTCAACCTTGACTTCTTCATCTCCCCAAGCTATACCTTGATCTTCTTCACCTTCCCAAGGCACCTTACTTCTTTCCCTCCCTAGGTTTACCCTGACTTCTTCTTCATCTCACCAGTGGTCACCCATGACTCTCATCTCCAAAGGTCAACTTCTTCATCCCCCAGGTCAATTTGAGATGTTCTTCATCATCTCCCCAACATAAACCCTGACTTCTTCATCTCCCAGGTCAACCTTGACTTCTCTTTCTTCATCTCCCCAGATAATCCATTCTTCATCTCACCAGGACCTTGAATCTTTTAATTTCCCTAGGAACCTACCCTGACTTTTTCTTCATCTCCCCCAGGTCAACCGGACTTCACATCTCCCCAGGTCAACCTTCTTAATCTCCCCAGGTCAACTTGATACGTCTTATTCATAATCTCCCCAACATAACCCCGGGACTCTTATTCCCCAGGTAACCTAACTTCTTCTTCATCTCCCCAGGTCACCTTGACTTATTCTTATCTCCCAGCATAATCATTCTTCATCTTCCCAAGTCAACCTTGACTTCTTCTTCATCTCTCAGCTCAACCCTTGGCCAAAATCACTCAACCAGGGAAATGCAAAACTCTGGGGGGAACGAGACGACGGAATTTTTTCCCACCCTCAAGATGTGTCACCACACCCTCCTAATGGTTTTCTCTCTCACCATCCGAATACGGATCGAAAGTTCCAGCTTGACCCGGATTCTCTGGCACCAAGAGAGAAGCTGCTCCGCGGAAGGACGAAGGATTTGGTAGACCTTCTCTTCCAAGATGTCCTCGTGGCCCTCGAAGTGGGGAGTCTTCTCAGATTTAACTGGGGGGAGAAAATGAAAGGCATCTCTACTGCCAGAGACTTCCTTCTCTATCTCTCCTTCCTCTCCTTATTTATTCTTTTCCTCCTTCCTTATTACTTCTCTTTCCTCACCCCTTACGTCTTCATTCTTGCCATCCCTCACCTTTCCTTTCCTTCCCTTAATACTCCTTCCGTCCGTTATATCTCCTTCCTCCATACTCCTTCTTTCCTCCCTTCCTCATTTTCTTACCCCATTCATCCTCTATTAATTTATTCTTTCTCCATCCTTGGTCTTCCTTCCTTTTGCCATTCCCTTCCTCCTCCCTTTCTTTCACTTCCTTACTCCTTCCGCCTCCCCTACTCTCTCCTTCCTACTTTCACTTCCTTATCTCGTTCCTCCTTCCCCTCTCCCTTCTTTCGTTCCCTTCCCATCTTCCTTCCTCCTTCCTTCCTTTCCTTTCCTCCTTCGTCCTTCCTTTCTCCCCAGTTCTCTCTCCCTTTCTTTCTCTTTCTTCCTTCCCCACTCATTCTCCCTGCCTTTTCCTTCATTCTTTCTCTTCCCTCTCTCCCTTTTCTTTCTTTCTTTCCCTTCCTCCATTCTCGTCCCACCCTCCCTCTTTTTCCTTCCTCCTTCCTTCCTCCCTTTCTTTTTCTTTCTTTCTTTTCCTCATCCCTTTTTCCTCCCTCTCCCCTTTTTTCTGTCTTTCTTTCTCTTTTCTTTCATTTTTCTTTCGCTCTTCTCCTTCCTTCCTTCTTCCTTTGCTTTACCCTTCCTTCTTTCCTCCTCCCTCCCTCCCTCGTCTTTTTTCTTTCCCTATCTTCCCTGCCAGGTTGGACGGTGTTCCGGTTCCTTCCTACCTCCCTCCCTCATCCCTCCATCCCTCCCTTCCTCCCTCCCTCCCTCCCTCCCTCCCTCCCCATCTCCCAGTGCTTGAGGGGGAGCCCTGAAACTCAACCCCCAAAAACAGACCTGGAGGGAAGAAGCTTACCACAAACGGCCGAGGTGCCGGATCGCTCCGCGGTTTTCTCCCTGCTTCCACTTGCACGGAAAACCACCAATGCAGGCTCTCCCTGCGGGTCCTGCCACGAGGAGCTGCTGCCCACCTGCTCTATTTTAACTGCAGACACCCAGAAACGAGGGCCTTAGTCCCGGCTTTGCCGGAGACAAGAACAGGAAGAGAGCCCCTTCTCTACCAAGCCCCCCCCCGCCCTCGGCAGCCAGGAAACTGCCCCCAGCAAGATGGGATATGTGATCGGCAGCCACAGGACCACAAGCAAGCCACGCACCTGCCGGAAATGACAAGAGTTGGAAGGGACCTTGGAGGTCTTCTAGTCCAACCCCCTGATTAAGCAGAAAACCCTTCCCTCCTACTCTTCCTCCTCCTCCTCCTCCTCCTCCTCAGAATAACAGAGTTGGAAGGGACCTTGGAGGTCTTCTAGTCCAACCCCGATCAAGCAGGAAAACCTCTCTCCTCCTCCTCCCTTCTCCTCTTCCTCCTTCTCAGAATAACAGTCGGAAGGGACCTTGGAGGTCTTCTAGTCCAACCCCATATCAAGTAGGAGACCCTTCCCCCTCCTCCCTCCCTCCCATCCATCCATCCATCCATCCTTCTCTCTCCCACCTGGAAAATTCGGTCTCCTGCCCCCCTCCGGCTGGGGCGTGGAGGGATCCCCCTTGGTTGCCACCGAAGACCCTGTTCCTTCTCTGGGGTTGGGGACCCCCGGTTCCTCTTCGGAAGCTTCCCTCTTAACTGCAGACGGGAACGGTAAGGAGGAATTAAAATCGAGATATTTGAAGATTAAAAAAAAACCAGCAGAGAAACACGATGCTGTCATTCTAACAGGGACCACGTGGAAAAGTTGAAAATAGTTCATTTAGGCGGGCATCAGATCCTTTTACAATTGTTTATATATATATATATATTGTTAAATGAATCACTGCAGTTGTTAAGTTAGTAACGTGGTGGTGGTGGTGGTGGTGGTGGTGGAGGAGGAGGAGGAGGAGAAAAAGAAGAGGAGGAGGAGGAAGAGGAGAAGAAGAAGAAGAAGAAGAAGAAGAAAGAGGAGGAGGAGGAAGAAGAAGAAGAGGAGGAGGAGGAGGAGAAGAAAGAGGAGGAAGGAGGAGGAGAAGGAGGGGACAAGGAGAAGAAGGTGAGGAGAAGGAGGAGAAGAAGAAGAATGAGGAGGAGAAGAAGAAGAAGAAGAAGAGAAGAAGAAGAAACAGGCGGAAAAGAGAAGAAGAAGGAGGAGGAGGAGGAGGAGGAGGAGGAGGAGGAGGAGGAGGAGGAGGAGGAGGAAAGGGTCTCATGCCTGAGCAGGGAGTTGGACTAGAAGACCTCCAAGGTCCCTTCCAACTCTGCTATTTTGTTATTCTGTAATTCTGCAATTCCGTTATTCTGTACTTCCATTCAGCTATTCTGTGATTTTGCAATCCTGTCATTCCACCATTTTGTCCAGCTACTCTGTCATTCTGTAATTCGGTTATTCCGTAATTCTGTCCGGCGTCCTTCCGTTATTCCGCCATTCCGCCATTATTCTGTAATTCGGTTAGTCTATTATTTTGTGATTCTCCTGTTATTCGGCTCTTCCGTTATTCTGTTCTTTGATTATGCTACGTACGTGTTGTTTCCTCTCCTGAAATGTACAGGTACGAGTACCTCCTTTTGCCTGTAGGAGGCCATCTTACTGTTTTCTGGAGTGAAATTCCTACAGCGCCCACTGGGGGGGGGGGGAATTACTGCAGTGAGCCTTAATTACTGGTAATCCTGAACTTATAGCAGTTCATTTAGCGATGATTCAAAGTTATAACGGCCCTGAAAAAAAGTGACGTCGGACCGTTATTCACACTTAACAGCCGTTGCAGCATCCCCATGGTCACGGGATCAAAATTCACACGCTTGGCAACCGGTTCATCTTTACGACGGTCGCAGTATCCCGGGATCCGCACGATCCCCCTGACCAGCGAAGTCAACGGGGAAGTCGGATTTACTTAACAACCGGCTTACCAACTTAAACCCCGGCCGTGATTCGCTTCAACAACCGTGGCGAGAAAGGTGGTAACGTGGAGCAAAACTCGCTGAGCAAAACATTTCACTTAGCAGAACGGAAATTGGGGCTCCGTTGCGGTCGTAAACCAAGGACTGCCGGTATTCATTCTGGGGGGGGGGGGTGCGTTGGCTCCCACCATAGAAGGGAGGTGTCCGAGGAGAATCGACAGGTAAAAGAAGAGGAAGGTGGATCAAGACTCACCTTGCCTGGGTAGCGAGTCGTTCCTGCCTCCCCATTGCCTGACTCCGAGGGCCTCTGACTGCCTCCCGATGGAAGCCTTGAAGGGGGTTTGGGGGCTACGGCCAGGCTGCAGGGTAACCAGCTCCTTCAGGCACCTCAGCAACCCTTGAAGGGGTTTCTCTTCCGGCCTTGCTTCTACGGAAGAGGAAGAAGATAACAGATAAGATAAAATAAGGTAAGGTAGGGTAGGGTAGGGTAGGGTAAGGTAAGATAAGATAAGGTAAGGTAAGGTAAGATAAAGTAAGATAGGATAAGATAGGAGAGAATGAGATAAGATGAGGAGAGGAGAGAATGAGATGAGATGAGATGAGGAGTGGAGTGGAGAGGAGAGAATGAGATGAGTGGAGTGGAGAGGAGAGGAGAGAATGAGATGAGATGAGTGGAGAGGAGTGGAGTGGAGAGGAGAGAATGAGATGAGTGGAGAGGAGAGAAGAGAATATGAGTGGAGAGGAGAGGAGAGGAGAGAATGAGATGAGTGGAGTGGAGAAGAGAGGAGAGGAGAGAATGAGATGAGATGAGATGAGTGGAGTGGAGTGGAGTGGAGAGGAGAGAATGAGATGAGTGGAGAGGAGAGGAGAGGAGAGGAGAGGGTAAGACTGTCGTAACTTTGAACTGTCCTGAAATGAACAGTCATGAGTCGAAGACTGCCACAATCCTTGTTGCTACCCACTTCAACTGGGGCCACCTGCTCAGCCTGCTTTCCTGCCCTGCCTAAATGTCCCAGGAGCAGAGACGCGTCACAGAGTGAAAAGCACATCTGTAGGATATACAGTTACTCCTGGACACATCCCAGGGGGTTGGATCAGAAGACCTCCAAGGTCCCTTCTGGCTCTGTTATTCCGTTAATTGCTTTGTCCCCATCCAAGTTCCCAAATTACAAACCTGGCACCGACTTTGGCGTTGCCTTGCAGGAACGTTTCGGAAGTTCCTTTTCAGCTGCAGCCTCGGGCACCGTCTTTCCGTCCTCAGATTGGCGGCCAGCCTCAGAGATGCTTTGCAAAGTTCCCGGTGATGTGGGTTCCTCTGCCCCTCCGTCCCCCCAGGAACGGGGCTGGTCCAGACAGCCAGAATCTGCAGAAGAGTCTTTCCAATAAAGAAGGTGAAGGATAGGATAGAATAGGATAGAACAAAATAAGGAAAGGATAAGAATAGAATAGAATAGAATAGAATAGAATAGAATAGAATAGAATAGAATAGAATAGAATAGAATAGAATAGAATAGAATAGAATAGAATAGAACAGAACAGAACAGAACAGAACAGAACAGAACAGAACAGAATAGAATAGAATAGAAAATATGGAATGGAACGGAACAGAACAGAACAGAACATAATAGAATAGAAAATATGGAGTGGAGTGGAATGGAATAGAACAGAACGGAACAGAACAGAATAGAAAATATGGAATGGAATAGAACAGAATGGAACAGGATAGAATAGAAAATATGGAATGGAATGGAAGAGAACAGAACAGAATGGAACAGAATAGAATAGAAAATATGGAATGGAATAGAACAGAATGGAACAGAATAGAATAGAAAATATGGAATGGAATGGAATAGAATGGAGTGGAATAGAACGGGACAGAATGGAATGCAGTGAAATGGAACAGAACAGAACAGAACAGAACAGAATAGATGTTTGCAGTTTGAATGGTCACTAAACATACTGTTGTCAGTTGAGGACTACCCGTAAAGATGAGTGTATCTTTTTGTCCATTATTTTCTGGAGGGAATTCCTCCAGAGTGCACTGTTCAATAAATAAACACTGCCCTAAGGCTTGGTTTTTGGTTTTTTGATCCTGCGTTCGATTCCGCATTTCTCCAGCCTTTCAAGGTCCAGGGGGCGCCTTTGTAGTCGCAAATGCCATCTCCGCGAGGAGACTGAACTGACGGTAACCACCTTGGATCCAACGTTTGCAACGGGAAGGGATATCAAACCTGTGGGAAGGGCCGGGCGAAGAAGACAGGGGGCCCGAAGACCCTTCCTTAAACTTACCATCAGTGTCCAGCCTTGGATCCATTTGTGGGCTGTGCTTCTGCTCCACTGAGAGACGAGGACGCCAAAGAAAAAGTCCTTCCTCGGATTTCAGCTGCTTTTCGGCTAGGTTCTCCTTGGTCAATGACTCTACACAGGCCGCTACTTCTGCATCAACAGGAAGGAAGGCAAGACTAGAATCAACATCACGTGAAGTGTTAGTACGGGTGGTGCTCGACTTACAACAGTTTGTTTAGTGACTGCTCAAAGTTACGACAGCACTGATAAAAGGGACGGAGGACCGTTTTTCCACACTTACGACCCTTGCAGCATCCCCACGGTTACGTGATCAAAATTCAGATGCTTGGCAACTGATTCATAGTTATGACAGTATTAATGACAACGGCACTGAAAAGAGGGATTTATGACCATTTTTCACACTTACAACTATTGCAGCATCCCCACAGTCACGGGATCAAAATTCAGACACTTGGCAACTGACCTATGATGGTGGCAATGACAACAGCACCGAAAAATGAGGACTGAGGACCATTTTTCACACTGACCATCCTTGTAGATCCGATTTTGCGACCTGCTGGCAAGCAAAGTCAACGAGGAAGCCAGATTCACTTACCAATCGGGTGACTAACTTATCAACTGCAATGAGTCACTTAAACACGATGGCAAGAAAGGTTGTCAAATGGGGCAAAACTCAGTTAACAAATGTCTTGCTTAAGAACTGAAATTTTGGGCTCAATTGTGGCCGTCAGCCGAGGACTACTGGTACCGCAAAGCCTCTGATCCACACAGAACGCCTTATCCAGCAGAGAGGATTTCCCAGCAGCTCACCAGAGAGTACAGAGGGATGGCCTGCCAGCGGATGAGGAGACCTGTGTGATCCACAGCCTGGCTTCTGTGCATTGTACAAGTTGCTGTTTTCCCTTCAGAGAAGTACCTTTCCAATGTGGGTTGAACTCGACTTACGACCACAATTGAGCCCAAAGCAAGACAGTTATTAAGTGAGTTATGCCCCATTTTAGGAATTTTCTTGCTGCAGTTGTTAAGTGAATCACTGCTGTTGTTAAGAGAGTAACACAGTTGTGAAGTAACCCTAACCCTAACTCTTTCCCATTGACTTTGCTTGTCAGAAGGTTGCAAAAGGGGATTACATGATTCTGGAACCCTGTGACCGTCATAAATAGGAGTCAGTTGCAAAGCGACCAAATTTTGATCACGCGACTACGGGGAATGCTGCAACGGTGGTAAGTCACTTTTTTTTTCACTGTTGTTGTAACTTGGAATGGTCACGAAACGAATGGCCGTAATTTGAGGACTACCTGTCCCAGTGAAGGACCAACCTGCTCCCTTCAATCCCTGAGCATCGCAGGGGGCAAATGTGCCTTGGCTGGTGGGCTCCGACCAGTCTCCCTCTGGGCTGCTGCTGCTGGGGGTCTTCGCTGGGCTGGAGACACTCAGGGAAACCAAGTCGGCTAAGGGTTCGAGTCGTTTGAAGTGTGGGAAACTCTTCAACTGGACAGCGGGACCCACTGGAAAAAAAAGATCAGACGCTCACAAATTCCCGCAACTCTCAACCCGCGAGGCATTTCCGCCATTCAGAGAAGTCCAGGCAGGAGATTCTTAGATGGGGGTCTGCGTGTGTTTGGCAGGGGGGCTCCCAACTCCTGGGAGCCAAGGACAACCAAGAAGAAATAAAAGGAAATCAGTCATGGTCCCATCGGATGCCCCATCAGAGGAGAAGTTCAAACAGGGACCATCTGACAGGGATGGCATGTTTGGAAAGGCCAGGGCGTGAGGACAAAGCTGTCCCGGGCGCCTCCAGCATTGAGGGAGGCGGTCAATAGGATGGGGAGCTGCTTGCCCTCACAAATGCAGGAGAGGATCGGCTGCAGACAGGCAGAGGGGATAAGAGGCAGCAGATCCCCTCTGACGAAGAACAGCTGCCTCCCCCGCACGGAGAGTGGAGCGGAGGCAAGCTCAAAGAAGATCTGCCAAGTTGTTGGCGAGGAGGCCGCTTTGTCCCTCCTCATAAGGAACACCTGGTTTGAGCTGATTTAATCGGGTATCTCCATCAGGAGACAATTGTCTAGCTTCGGCACCCACTTCCCCGGCCTTGGTAAACTCCGCTTTGGACCATGATTCTGCTTTGGACCATGTTTTTGCTTTGGACCGTGTTTCTGCCCTGTGGACCGTGACCCTTGCTTGTGGACTACGGACCCTTGCCTGTGGACTTTGCATCTTGTTTTGGGACTCTGGACTTCCTCCTTGCCTTCTGAATTGGCTCTAGTGACTATTCACTTCGTGTCTACGGAGATTTTCAGTCATCCAGGTCATGGTTGTCCCAAAGGTGCTTTTTCAGGAGGCAACTGGACTACTCAGGTGACCTTAAGGACACAGGTAAACCTCCAAGTGGCCTCAATGACTCTCTAAAAGAAGGCAAATGACCAGCTGTCTGCAACGAGTATAAATCCTTCCATTTCCCCACCATCCAGTCAGAGCCGAAGAAGCTTCTTGGATGAGAAGCGAAACGTCTTCAAAGGAAAAACAAGAAAGTCCAGTTGCCTCCTGAAAAAGCACCTTTGGGCCTATTCACTTTAGTTTGTGGGCCCGGGTTGTACTGACAGTGGGCGGCTGCCTTCGGGAAAATTTGGGGTACAGCTTCGCCAGCTTTGTAGGGCCATTTGTTGTGGGATGGTAGAGCAATGAAGGACTCTTTTGAAGCCTGCCTCTGCTTAGGCCAGAGTTCCCCAACCTTTCTGCCTTTGCAGATCAGTGGGGGGGGAGAGGAAATGGTCCAGTGTGAGCAGCAGGTGCGCGCGCTTGCGTGAGTAGCTCCATCTGGACGAGCGGCGAGCACTCACGCGTGAAGCTCCATTTGTGCCCGCCGCTTGCACAAACGGAGCTTCACGTGCGCTTCCGAGTGCCCGCCACTCGCGCAGATGGAGCTGTGTGCACACGCTCGCCCACCGCTTGTGTGGCCCAGTTCCAAACAGGCCACTGCCCGGGGCATTGGGGACCTCTGGCCTAGGTGACCTGGTTCGTAACAAAATCTGCTCAGCCGTGCAGCCGAGGCACTCACCGTGGCCTTTGCCTTCGCTGCTGCCCGCCGGCGTGGATCGCTCCAGACTCGCGTGCGCGTGTCCGCAAAGGAACTCTGGGATTTCATTAACCAGCTTCATGAGGGCGCAGAGGTGGTGGCTGCTTTGATCCCGACCTGTGTGGGGAATAGAGACTTCAGGGGAAGGCCGGAATAGGTGAGGGAAAGGACGCCGCCCCAAGGTGGCCAGTTCTGAGTGGAAAATTACAGGGGAAATGACCTCGCCCTTAACCCGTCGCTCTCCCCTTTAAATGTGTTACAATGCCCAGAAACGCTGCAAACATCGGATGTTCTTGCTTTGGCAACATATGGAGATGCAACCATTTTCTTTCTTATGTTTTACTCTTAGAATTAGAGCTAGAATTAGATGAAACTGGGGGGGGGGGAAGAGGAGGAGGAATGTGCATGGGTGTTTAGTTAGACATAACAATACCGTACCTGTGTGAACCAAGGTTATTGAAATAAGAGATGATAAGAATTGGCGGGGTTGGAGAACTGGAGGGAAAGCCTGCATTTCAAACTAATTGGAGAATGAGATTTATGACTGTTAATTAGAGGAGGGAATGGCGCTTTGATACTATGTGCTCAGGGGAGGGGAATTCAGATTTTGGCTTCGACTGTGTACGTGCCGATGCCATGCTACTCGAATAAAGATTCTTTAAGGTAAACAATGCCTCGAAGTTCTTTGAAGAGTTTCAATGTGTCGTGAACCATGATGCCTGACCTAGAACAGCCCAATGCTTAAACCAGTGGGCATTCCTGTCCCTGCACGTCTGGAGGGTAATGACTTGATAAGGGTGACGGAGAGACACATCGCCCGGATTCTTTTCCACTCTTACCTGCCTCGTCGCTCGCTGCAGCTAGATGCTGCTCGGCGTTGTCTGGCTGCAGGTTGCAGGGTTCTTTCATGTCCTCTGGACAAGGGGGCTCTCCACCTGGGGGGAGGGGAAGAGAGAGGCCACTGACAGCCGAAGGATGTACTGGTTCGGCCCATTTAATCGATGCTGTCGCAGAGTAAGGAAACTGACATCAGTTGAGATACGTTGTGAAAAAAGTAAGGTTCTACATTGAGGCAAGAAAAACCAAATGCACAGGTATAGTATAGGGGGTACCTTGCTCAATAGTAGCAACTGTGAGAGGGACCTCGGAGTCCTAGTGGACAATCCCTTAAAGCCAACATGGGTTTGTCAAAAACAGATCATGCCAGACAAATCTTATTGCATTCTTTGACCAAGTGACAAAATTAGTGGACCAGAGGAATGCTGTGGATATAATTTACTTGGACTTCAATAAGGCATTTGATAAAGTAGATCACAACCTACTACTCGATAAGATAGAAAAATGTGGGTTAGACAGCATCACCACCAGATGGATTCATAGCTGGCTGACCGGCCGTACTCAGCGTGGGGTCCTCAATGGAACTGCATCTACACGGAGGGAAGTGTGTAGTGGGGTGCCCCAGGGCTCTGTTCTGGGCCCAGTGCTCTTCAACATCTTCATCAACGAGTTGTGACGAGGGGATAGATGGGGAACTATCAAATTTGCAGACGACACCCAAGTGGCGGAAATAGCCAACACTCCAGAAGACAGGCAAGATACGGGATGGGATCGGAAGACTTACACTGGGCGTTACTAAACACAATGAAAATTCAATGGTGAAACGTAAGGTTTACATTTAGGCAAGAAAAAACCAAATGTACAGGATAGTATAGGGGGTACCATTGTGCGCAATACTAGCAAACTGTGAGAGGGATCTTAGAGTCCTAGTGGACCAAACCACGTAGATATGAGCCAGCGTGTGCATGCAACCTGCCAAAAAAAGCCACACCTGCTAGGCGCAATGGAACAGGGGAGAGAATTCAAGATCACGTGAAGTGATCCACTCTAAAGGCCTTGGTAAGGCCACACCGGAATACCGGCGTCCAGTTTTGCCATCACCACGGTGTCAAAAAGACGTTTGAGATCTAGAAAGAGTACCCAGAGAAGAGAAACAAAGATTGATTAGGGGCTGGAGGCTAAAACATACAAAGGAACGCGGGTTGCGGGAATTGGGTATGGTCTAGTTTTAAGAAGAGAATGCGAGGGGGGACTGATAGCAGGGTGCAGTATCTCAGGGGCTGCCCCAAAGAAGAGCGGAGTAAAGCTATTCTCCAAAGCGCCTCTGAGCCGGACAAGAAGAAACGGATGGAAACTCATCAAGGAGAGAAGCAACCTGGGGGGGAACTAAGGAGAAACTTCCGACAGTGAGAACAATGAACAGTGGACAACATGCCTCAGAAAGCGGTGAATGCTCAACAACTGGAAGTTTTTAAGAAGGAGACGCGCCAGCCGTTGTCAGAAATGTATAGGGTTGCTGCCTGAGCAGGGGGTTTCCGGATATGCGTTAGCCTCCAGTCCCATAATCACTCTTGGTTGCTCTTCTTGCACTCTTTTCTAGATCCAACATCTTCTACATTCTGTGGTGACCAAAAACTGGATGCAGTATTCCAAGTGTGGCCTTACTAAGGCATTGTAAAGTGGTATTAACACTTCACGTGATCTTGATTCTATCCCTCTGTTAATGCAGCCCAGCACTGTGTTGGCTTTTTTGGCAGCTGCAGCACACGGCTGGCTCCTATTTAAGTGATTGTCCACTAGGACTCCGAGATCCCTCTCACAGTTACTACTGTTGAGCAAGGTACCCCCTATACTATACCTGTACATTTGGTTTTTCTTGCCTAAATGTAGAACCCTTACTAAATAGTAGGTTGATGTAATTTTTATGAATATATAAGTAAAATATAAGCTGATTAAAAAGGATGTTATATCTAGATACTATGAGACAGATAAAAAAAATATAGTATTTCTACAATGCATGACATAAAATATTGGGATGATGGACCTCAATGAGAAAAATTTACGACAGCGAGATGACTAATATGAAGAAATGATGACTGATAAGAATTGGATTGAACATAAGGGAATCCGAGCGAACAAAAATTATAAAAATAGGATGTATGCGGAACTAACGAGATGATGGTTATGAGAATAATATCAGCTGGGGAAAAATGTTATATGTAGAGATTATTATTATTTGTATAAATATAACAAATGCCTCTATACCAGGGGTAGGCCACCTTGGCCCTTTTATGACTGGTGGACTTCAACTCCCAGAATTCCTGAGCCAGCATGGCTCAGCTTGGAAACCTCTTCCTTTCCCCTCAGCGTGGCTGGCTCAGGAATTCTGGGAGTTGAAGTCCACGAGTCATAAAAGAGCCAAGGTGGCCTACCCCTGGCCTATACCTAATCATTTATATACTGAAAATACTAAGAATTATATTTTGGCTAAGGTGGAAGAAGGAAAATACAAATGGCAGAAGGGAAGACCAAAGAAACATATTATTAATTAATATATGAATTATCGAATTATCGAATGTACTCATGGTTGACCGTTAATTCATTATTACCATCCTTTTTTCTTTCTTTCTTTCTTGTTAAAATATAAACCAAGGCAACATGCCGTACACCAGGCACTGGAGATCGTTATAGAGTTAAAAACCAATAAAATATCTATAAAAATAAAAAATAAAAAAAATTAGCTATCGTGTTCTGCCGAAGTGGTGCGAACCGGCTGAATCCCACCCCTGTATACACAGTACAAGGCAGTGAGACGTGCGCAGATCTAGTACGTTGGGGAAACAAAACAACCACTTCACAAATGCAGGGCACAACATGGGGGAACAAACCCATCGGGACAAGAGTCAGTCGTTCGTCTGCATTTAAAAGGCAACGGCCGCTCCTTCGAGGACAGCAAAGTCCAAATTCTGGACAGAGACGACCGCTGGTTTGAAAGACGGGTCCAAGAGGCCAAAACTGAATGGCCCTCCCTCAACAGAGGGGGAGGGAGAAGACATCAATCTCCAGTCTACAACACAGTCCTTTCAACAATGCCAAGAAGGCTCCACACCCATTTGCACCGCTCGGACGATCCCGAGGACACAAATAAACCTCCAAGCGGCCTGAACGGCTCTCTGAAAGAAGGCAAACGACCAGCTGTCTGCGAGGAGTATAAATCCTTCCATTCCCCACCATTTGGTCAGAACCTGAAGAAGCTTCTGGGATGAGAAGCAAAACATCTTCAAAGAATAATAAGAAAGTCCCATGAGGACACAGAGCAGCTTCCAAGTGGCCTCAACGACTCTCCAAAAGGAGGCAAACGACCAGCGGTCTGCAAGGAGTATAAATCCTTCCATTCCCCACCATTCGGTCAGAGCCTGAAGAAGCCTCTGGGATGAGAAGCGAAATGTCTCCAAAGAATAATAAGAAAGTCCCATGAGGACAACGATAAACCTCCAAGTGGCCTCAACGGCGCTCTCAAAGGAGGCAAGTGACCAGCGGTCTGCAAGGAGTATGAATCCTTCCACTCCCCACCATCCGTTCAGAGCGGAGGGTGAAGATGAGAAGCGAAACGTCTTCAAAGAAAAACAAGAACGTCCAGTTGCCTCATGAAAAAGCACCTTTGGGTAATAACTTTCTCCTCACCCTGGACTCTTGTTTGGAAAGTTGAGAGCAGCCCCCCCCCAACCCGAGGTCCGTGGACCAGCACCGGGCCACAGCATGCCAGCAACCGGGCCGCGCAAACAAGCGAAGCCCCGTCCACGGGATGCAGGCAAGCACGCAAAACCACGCCGCCTTCGGTCGGTGGGAAAACGTCTCTACACAGAACCGGTCCCTGGTGCCCGAAAGGTTGAGTGGGGGGGTCTGGTTTACGGGATGCTCTTTTGTCCTTGGTTGAAGGACGAAAGGGTGGGACATCTCCCCCATTTTAACCTAGTTTGTGTGAAAAGCTGCGCTTCGGCGCACAAGACATAAAAAAAAATCCCGTCCGCAGGATTCTTTCTTTCGTGTCTCCCTCTGCAAAAAAAAAAAAGGGGGGGAGGCTTCTTACGATGGGTTTTATCGCCTTCCTCGGCAAAAGACCGGTGTCTTCCCCAGCTGGCTCTGGGGCTCTCGGCGGTCTCGGCTGATTGGCGGGTCAAGGAAGAGAAGCTGACGGTGGGCACCGAATGACCTGCGGAGAGAGGAGACACCAGGGAGACGAAACTTGCAAAAACCAAGGATTCGAATCGATGGAGAGAAGATACCAACCAACGCACAATGGCACCACCGAGGACCTGAAGCACCCAGGAAAGATTTGAGGCGGGGGTCAGGGGCCTAAAGCACCCCCCCTCCCAACTCAAAAAACGCAGGCCTCAAAATATTTAGGATGGGAAAATAAGTCCCCCTCCAGGAAGAGACACGGCAACTTCAAGCAGAGAGAGAGAGAGAGAGAGAGAGAGTTACCAAGAGAAGGAAATACTTGAAGCTCGGGGTTGAACAATGGGGAAAGGGTAAGCTGGGTGGTTCTCTGGCAGACCTTTCATGACCAACTTAGGAGAACATCAGTGCTAGAAGGGAGGGGGCTGTGAGGAGGAGGAGGACTGTGGGGTCCTTGGTGCTCTCTGAGCTTGGTGGTTTCCTTGCAGACATCTCATGACCCAACTAGGTAACTAATATCATCAGTGCTAGAAGGGAGTGAGGTTTCTGGAGAGGAGGAGGAGGAGGAGGAGGAGGAGGAGGAAGATGGTTGGGATCCTCGGTGCTCTCTGAGCTTGGTGGTTTCCTTGCAGACGTC
>JALGBA010002907.1:0-78093 GCA_023970755.1 Azemiops feae | reverse complement strand
CTCCAAACATGGACTAAGAAATTCCATGTTTCTAAAAATGTTACAATGATCTCAACAGATTGGAGATAAAAAGTGATTTACCAAAAAAAATATTTACTGAGTATTTGACTCCACAAAGGATTTTTACAGTAATATTTTTATTGATTATACTAAATGGCATTTATTAGTATACCAGGGACTATTAATAATATACATAATACTTTTTTCTTTTTTACCATCTTAGTATTGTCTTTTTCTTATTTTAATTTCTACATTTTTAACTTTAAGCATTTTTTAAATTTTAATGTATATTCCTTTATATTTATATATCTTTTTTCCAAATATAAATTTAAAAAGTAGCAATTGATTTTATCTCAGCTGAGAGTCTCTTGGTGTTTTCTACTAGCAAAGTATGAAGTTCACACAAAAAATATCCTCTTATCCTTGTTTCTTAAGTTCATCATCATCATCATCATTCTAGCCATTGTCTATCCACTGCAGGATGAAGGCCTCTTCCACATGTTTCCAACCTATGAGGGCAATTTGGAAATAAACCTCTGTTTGGTTTTCAATGACAGACACTCGCAGATACAGAACTTTTATTATACACATTAGAAAACTACAACATTACATTACTTTTTGACATAATCACTATTCAAATTGAGGCACTTGTCATAACGTCTTACCAGGTTTGAAATTCCTTAGTTATAGTAGCTCAGCGCCAAATCTGGGCTATAGGGGAGGTGATCAAAAACATTGCAACAGAACTGCTTCAAAAGTTCTTAGGTGCATCTAGAGGTGTGCGGTTGAGCATTGTTGTGAAACAACACCACACCGGAAGTGGTGCCATAGAAAATCCTGCCAAATGTGAAGATACCAAAGGAGTACTGCTAGTGAAGTTTATGTAGCATGGTTCGACCATCAATTCAGAAGTCTACTGTGAAACATTATAAAAACTCAGATGAGCCATCCATAACAAGCGTCGGGGCATGCTGACTTCCAGTGTGGTGTTAGTTTGTGATAATGCTTGCCCGCACACCGCTAGACGCACCCAATAACTTTTGAAGCAGTTCCGTTCGGATGTTTTTGATCATCCCCCCTATAGCCCAGACAAGTGCCTCAATTTGAATGGTGATTATGTCAAAAAGTAATGTAAAGTTGCAGTTTTCTAATGTGCATAATAAAAGTTCTGTATCTACGAGTGTCTGTCATTGATAACCAAACAGAGGTTTACTTCTGAATTGCCCTCGTATAATGTCCTGAGCTTTCTTTTACCAGTTGGGCCTGCAATATTGACTGATGTCATTGATCCAGTTTGTTTCAGGTCTCTTTCGTGGGTGCTTTTTATCAAGTGGGATCCATTCTATGACTGCCTTGGTCCACCTGCCATCGGTTCTTCTTGCTATGCGATTGGCCCATTTCCATTTCAATCCTTTTACTCTCTTGATGATATTGTATACTTGTGTTTGTTCTCTAATCCATGTGCAGGTCTTTCTATCTTGTCTTGTAATGCTGTGCATGTATCTTTCCATGGCTCTTTGTATCACTCCTAGCTTTCGTATCGATTGTGAGGTTATTGTGCATGTTTCACCAGCATATGTTAGAGCAGGTAACACACACTGATCGAAAATTTTTCTCTTCAGGCATAGGGGGAGGCCGTTCTTGAAAATTATACTTAGCTTGCCGAATGCCTGCCAGCCATATTTAAGATGCCATTCAATTTCCTTTATTGTATCACCTTCCATTGAGATCCATTGGCCAAGGTATATGTAGTGGTATACTACATCTAGTTCTTCTCCAGATACATTTTTTTCTTTCTTGGTGAATTTATTAAACATAACCTGACTCTTTTGCAGATTTGTTTTTAAGCCAAATGGTTCTCCTGCTTTATGCAGCTCTTGTATGTATCTTTGTAACTCTTCTGGATCTTATGAGAAGAGAACAACATAATCTGCAAATCTTAAGTGATTTAAATAATTGCCATTGATTTTTATTCCATCTTTTGCTCTGGCTAGTTTGTGAAATACTTCTTCAAGGCAGGCTGAGAAAAGGATAGGTGACATTGTATCGCCTTGTCATATACCTGTTGTATCGCCTTGTCATATACTTGTTGATTTCCACTTTAAGACCATTAAGGCAAATTGTTGCCATTGTTTTTTCATATATAAACTGTAGTAAGTTTCTTAAGTTACTATCTGAAAAATCCTTCTTAGGCAGAGTGCACAGAGCTGATGCATTCTTAAACCATTAACCGCTAGGAGTGCTTATGTAAGCAGAAATCTGGAGTATATAATAATAGCAATAATAATGTTAATGTATTTTTATTTTAAATATTTGACTGTAACTGATTGTATTTGAATCTATTTCTATCCTGAAGCTACATGGAAGAAACCTGAGCTCTTTGTGTATTTTCAATCAAACTGTTCCATACATTTTATAGCTAATATTTGAATGTTTTTCCTCTCCATTTCACTTTGTCATGGATTCTTTTACATAAAGCTTTTCAAGGACATCTTACTTCTCCTATTAAATCAGGAAGGCTAGGAAGAATCCCAGGTTTCCTCCCTTCCTGTTTCTGCCCCATCCTTGGTTTTTTTGCCTTAGACTGGGCCCTTGTAGTTACTCCCACTATTTTAGTCACCTTCTTTAGTCCTTTTCTCTGAGTCCAATTTTCTTTAAGTATAACTTACTAAGTGTAAAATATATCCCAATTACTAGGCTACATAGCAAGTTACATATAACTTCTACCGCTATTACCTGTTCCTTTCCCTGTGCCTGTAATTTGACTTTGACCAATGCAACCATCTCAGTCCACCCAAAGACATTTGTAAAAAATGTAAAGCTGCCTTGTTTACTAAATGAGGCTGCACCAATGTTCCCAGTATCTACTAAGCCTCTCAAAATGGCCCCTTTAACTTTTGTTAAGATCATATTGGTTTTCCAAGAGACACTTGCATTACTGCAGCCATTCCCCTTTTTTCTCTGGCTTCTACAGTCTTTGGACCAATGACCACTTTCCCCACAATTCCATTTTCCTTTCTCTTTCTTATGACTATCCCCTAGGTCCAAATTCATATATATATATTTTCCATGGGATGGTTACAGTATCAATTCTCAAGCTTCATCCAATGATTCTGGATGCTTTTCCTTTAGTGCCAGCAAAGTCATCCCGGGTTCAGCTCTATGGCGCCATTTTCTCTGGAGGCTGAAATGGTAGATTTCCTTTTTTTCTTGTCTCCCAAATCAATTTTGCCATTTGCTTGCCCAGTTCTCTGTAATATGTAAAGACCCTGCCACTTAGCCTGGAATTTGCCATTCCTTTTTTTCTCTTTTACAGTTTTTTGACAAATGGCCACTTTTCCCACAGTTGCAACAACTATAGGTCCCTCTGACCTCCCATTGTTTTCCTTTAGTTTGGTCAGGAGCTAAACTCTTCTTTATTCCTTTGAATTTTCTGTTCTAGCTTCTTAAAGTTCCTACTTTCTGGAACAGTTCTTATTCTCCACTCTCTTTCTGCATTTTCCCTTCCAAACATCCTCTGACTTTTTCCTGCCATGTAGTTCTCAGGCAACTCAATTGACCTGATTCTGGGTTGTGTTCTTGCACTCAAAACCTCACTTTGGTAGGGAGTATCTGTAGAATACAGATCTGGAGTATCTGTTCCAAAATTACCTCCTCTGCCACTTTTTCTTTGTTTCTTTCCTCTGGCTTCAACCATTTCCTCCTAGGTCATCCAGCCTTGCCCATCATTCACGAACCCCTTTGTGTTTGTCATAGGTGTGGCTCCTAAAATTCTGCCTATAGGAAGGCATCATATCTATATAGGATTATCTCATTGACATGACAGTACTCCACTCCTTCTCTTGCTGGAAGAACTACTATAAGCTCTCAAGGCCTTTCCCATTAAACATACCAAATCTGGCAACCCGTTCACTCTCAGGCCATTTACAAGAGGTAGGAACTCTTTTGAACATGGTAAAATAAGCTTCTGTGTCTTCTATGCTGAGTGGGAAATTCCAGGCTCAGGAAACTGACTCAACAAAGGGAGAAAACCCCTGAGGAAATTGTCTTTACAATCCTCTCATTCTTCTATCTCATACCCTCCATTCTTCAGAACCATCCTCACAGGAGGTAGTTCAAACTCAGCCAGAGCTGCCTTCAGATGTATTTATTATTTTATTGGATTGTATACACTGCCCAGAACCACTTTCTGTGAGATGTCTTGAAATGGCCCAGTAGCAGAATCTGAAAACAAACTTTTAACAATTATATTGAATAAAAAATAATTTTCAGGGATTTTGTTCTGGTTTGGTACATGATAAGAGAGAAGAAGTAGTCAGTGAACAAGAGCAGCCACCCATCAAAAAAAAAAAAGCCAAAATCCACTACAAATCATGATTGACTGTCTCCATACTGAGGATTGACATTTCAGATTCACCCCAAAAGTCTCTCTTGAGACTGGAATGTATCAAGAGATTTTCTAACGGATGTTTGGGAGAAAGTTCTCCCATCTCACTCCTTGTCTCATCTTCAGAGTTTCACCCCATCTGTGACTCCTCCTAATTAGCACCTGCTTGTTGACTCACTGAGAGTTCAGACAGATGATGTCTCTCTTTGTGGCCATTATCCAAATCATAGTGATTTATTTCTTCTCTTGGTGCTAAATCTCTAAATACATTTTGGATTGCTTTCAGACATCACACAAACACAGCCGTAACATGCTTCCCCTTTGATTTCATATCAAAGCCTTGATGGTTAATGTTTCTGCACTGAAAAATCTTGGGGGCGTAAATGGCCCTGGAGAAAGAGAGAACCTTGAAGGATTTTAAGACAGGTAGGAACTACAGATGTGAAGGCTTGTCTGGACTCTGTCTGGATTAGGAAACCTCTGGAGCTTCCATCTTGGAAGAGGGCTCTGGTTTCTTCCACCTCTTTATATTGCTGTGTCTTCAAAGCAAGGCTGGAGACTCCATCAGGAACACTAGTCTTGCTGCTCCTTCTGCTGCTTCTGCTGCCCCAGGAAGTTCTGGCAAGTCTCAGAGCCAAATGCCTCCTGACTCTGAAGAGGGATGAGGTGCACCCACAGAACTATTACAAGCCAGGAGACTTTCTCATTGGTGGCCTTGCCTCTGCTAGGAGGATGCTGCTTCTACCATTAAGCTTCAACAAATCTCCTTTGACTCAAATTTCTCTGTACATCAAATTTCATGCATAGAACTAGACCCTCTCCATTCCACCCTAAGTTCTAAAGGTTCAGTCACCTCTCTTATAATGAATGATCTCTTTGATCTGCTAGTTTTTCCTCTCTTTCTGTCTCATTTCATCCTTGGTTCATCCTTTTCAGCTGATGAACCTGATCTGAAATTCTCAAATAAATAATCAGTAGAGATCTTCCGTTTTTCTTGACTTTGAAGAAGCAGCATCTGCTTTTCTTGACATCCTCTTAGCAAGAGTTGGACTGTGGATGGACGAGAGATGGTCCATTTGTTAACAATCATAGTTGTTCATTTTATGTGTTCTTTGGGTATTTCTGTCTGTATGTGTCCTTTAATGATTGTACATTTCATGTGGAATAATAGGTCACACTTCCAATTTGACAAAGATACAGAAAGAGATTGAAAGTCAATTTGAAATCTTAATACAACAGCAAGAATAAGGACAAGATGAAGAATAAGCCAAAACTGAATTTGAAATTGAATTATGTACAAATGAGAACATGAAATAACAAACATGTATAAAGTTTTAAGGACATGAAACAAAAAATGAACAGGTTAAATGTGCATGACTGAATGCACTATTAATTTTTGATATTAAATAGAGACGGAGATAATTTGGGTAACTGGCATTCGGTTTACATTCTGTCATAGGATAAGAAAATATTTTTTTTAAATAATATAATATATTCTTGGTATAGGACATCAGAGAAATTATAAAAAATGTGTAAGCATATTTCAGACCAAAGCAGGAATTGTGAAAAGCATGGGGAGACATTTTATGTTGGAGGACAGATTTATGAAAAAGCTCAGACTTTTTAGACACAAATTGACACAATAAGGCAAAGAATTTGAAAGGCTAAAAAATATGCAGAAACCAGAATTCTTTTTTATTGGGACTTCTGAGCAAAGAATTAGATAACATTCATAGTGTTTATATATAGTAACTGTGGCAAGATTATTGTATCCTCCATGATGGAAGAATCATGGAATTCTCACAATGGAGGACTAGAATGTGGAAAATGTAGAATTTGCAGAAATGAAAAATTATCTGTTGAAAAGAGGGTGGGAAATCAGGTTTTATTCTTTTTCTTTTTTTAATTTCTTGGACCTTTTCTTCCTTCCTTCCTTCCTTTCTTTCTTTCTTTCTTTCTTTCTTTCTTTCTTTCTTTCTTTCTTTCTTTCTTTCTTTCTTTTGATTAATATTTCATTTTCTTAAACAATTCTTAATAAATATAAATTTAAAAAAGAATTAGAGAAAGCTAACAATAACAATAACTAAGTCAGACAAAATATGCATTCAGCATCCAAAAATAAAAGAAAAATGGAAAGAATCCCAGAGTTCCATTCAGATAGGTGAGGGTTGTTTTTTGTTTGTTTGTTTGTTTTTTGAGATTTGAAAATTCCTCCAAATCTCTTAGCCTTAGGTGGATTAGAAACACAATTGTTGAAAGAACAGTTAAATAACATGCCCCTTCCATTGGTTATGTCCTAATATATTCATACTTTCAGGAAACCATTATCAGAGTACTGGAAAATGCTGTCCTTCCTTTTTGCAATCCAAGCGATCAACAAGAATCCCTACATTTCGTTCAATGTCACCCTGGGATACAACATCTATGACAATTATTTCAAGGCACAAACAACCTCAGAGGCTTTGCTGGACCTGCTTTCGGAGGGGGAGGCCAATGTTCCCAACTACAGCTGTGGAAGGCAGAGAAACACAGTGGCTGTTCTCGAAGGGGCTGCTATTGACATCTCCTTCCAGATTTCAACCATGTTGGGAACCTACAAAATCCCACAGGTGGGTCTTTGTTGGGAAGACCATTTTAGGCATGCAACTTACAGCCAGACATCCTCTGTTGTTAATGAAGAGCAAAGTTCCATTATGGGAGTTGCATGAAGTAGGGATGAAGGTTCTATCAAACAGAAGAGCAGGATCTGAGCAGAGACATCCCCTCCCTGGCACACTCATAATGCCGACTATGCATCTCTGCTGGCTATTTGCAACAGCCAAAGGCTGCACGGAAGAGAGAAGAGAAACAATGTGTTTTATAATAATAATAATAATAATAAAGTTGGAAGGGACCTTGGAGGTCATCGAGTCCAACCCCCTGCTCAGGCAGGAAACCCTATACCATTTTGGACAAATGGCTGTCCAGTCTCTTCTTAAAAACTTCCAGTGTTGGAGCATTCATCGCTTCTGGAGGCAGTTTGTTCCACTGGTTAATTGTTCTAACTGTCAGGAAGTTTCTCCTCAGTTCCAGGTTGCTTCTCTCCTTGACTAGTTTACATCCATTACTTCTTGTCCTGCCCTCAGGCGCCTTGGAGAATAGCTTGACTCCCTCTTCTTTGTGGCAACCCCTGAGATATTGGAATACTGCTATCATGTCACCCCTAGTCCTTCTTTTCATTAAACTAGACATACCCAATTCCAGCAAACGTTCCTGATATGCTTTAGACTCCAGTCCCCTAATCATCTTTGTTGCCCTTCTCTGCACTCTAGAGTCTCAACCTCTTTTTTACATCGTGGTGACCAAAACTGGATGCAGTATTCCAAGTGTGGCCTTACCAAGGCCTTGTAAAGTGGTATTAACACTTCACGTGATCTTGATTCTCTCCCTCTGTTAATGCAGCCTAGCACTGTGTTGGCCTTTTTGGGCAGCTGCAGCACACGGCTGGCTCATATTTAAGTGATTGTCCACTAGGACTCCGAGATCCCTCTCACAGTTACTACTATTGAGCAAGGTACCCCCTATACTATACCTGTACATTTGGTTTTTCTTGCCTAAATGTAGAACCTTACTTTTTTCACCATTAAATTTCATTTTGTTAGATAGCGCCCAATGTTCAAGTCTGTCCAGGTCCTCCTGTATCTTAAGCCTGTCTTCTGGAGTGTTGGCTATTCCTGCCAGCTTGGTGTCATCCACAAATTTGATGAGTTCCCCATCTATCCCCTCGTCCAAATTGTTGATGAAGATGTTGAAGAGCACTGGCCCATAAACAGAAGCCCTGGGGCCCCCCACTGCACATCTTCCCTCCATTTAATGCTGTTCGCATTGAGACCACATGCCTGAGTACGGCCGGTTCAGATCCGCGACGATTGCATCTGCCGTGATGCTGTCTAACCCACATTTTTCTATCTTATCAAGTAGTAGGTTGTGATCTACTTTATCAAATGCCTTACTGAAGTCCAAGTAAATTATATCCACAGCATTCCTCTGATCCACTAATTTTGTCACTTGGTCAAAGAATGCAATAAAGTTTGTCTGGCATGATCTGTTTTTGACAAACCCATGTTGGCTTTTAGTAGTGATTTTGTTTGCCTCTAGGTGTTCGCTGATTCGTTGTTTGATTATCTTTTCCAGAATCTTCCAGAATCTTTTCCAGAATTTTTCAGAATCTTCCAGAATGTAAGGCAGAATGACCAGAGACCCCCTATAAAAGGTTCTTCATTGCAAGGAGTGGGACAATTCCTCCTTTAGAGCCAGATTTTGTTTTTATGATCTCCCAATAAATAAAATTAAGGTGTTTTTTTTTTCCTTTTCAGATCAATCACGGTTTTGATTCCCAGCTTCTGAGTGATGAAAATCCTTTCTTCTATCCAATGCTCCCTGCTGAAGGAGTCCAGTACCCAGGGATGGTGAAGCTGGTCCTCCACTTCAGGTGGACCTTGGTGGGTCTCCTGGCTCCAGACACTGAGAATGGAGAAATGTTCATGAGGACCTTGACTGCCCTGCTGATCAGGAATGGCATTTGCCCAGTTTTATCACAAACCTTTTCTCCAGCTTCTCGGGAAGCGAACATACACTGGCCTTTATACCTCAGTTGGAGAAAGGTGAATGTCTTTATTTTTGCTGCAGATGTGACTTCAATTAATGTAGGGGTTTTACTTATGGATCTGATATTTGAAACGTTTACTGAACCTCCTAGAGGAAAAGTCCTGATCACCACAATCTGCTGGGACTTCACTATTTATTTGGAAAAAAGATCTTTTCCTGTTGAATACATCCATAGCATATTTTCCTTTCCTATGATGAAAAATAAAATTGTACACTATGGTGGGTATTTGAGTTTTAATTCTTTTATGAGACACTATGTAGAGACCTCCTTCTTGTGTTCCTATGCCAACGATGCCTTTTCGGTGAAAATCTGGAGACGGTGCAGGCAGAGAGAAGACCTGGAAACTCTCAAGGAAGAGGCGATGGGTTTAATCCTGATTCAGGACAACTATTTCATTTACAACACAGTCTGGGCTGTGGCACGGGTCTTAAAAGCAGTTTATTTGTCCAGATCCAGGAAGACATTTAAAACTGGTAAAAACGTGAAAACTCCAAAGCTAAAGGCATGGCAGGTACTTATTTTCTATTGCCCAGCTCTCCATAGCAGTTGAGAATCTATGTTACAATTGTAAGAACCGGACAATAGTTATACTGTATTCTGAATATAAAAATTGCATTAAATTCCATTTTTCCATTCCTCTCCTTTCTGCAATTCATTTCACCCTGCTCATTTCTTTCCAATTTCTTTTTACAAGCTTCTTGGTAAAAAATATTTTTCCTCCACCTTTTTCTTCTTTGATTCTTTTTTTTTATAAGCAGAACCATTACTATGTACCACACAGTCTAAAAAAGTGTGCTGTGCATATTAAGCTGTCTAGCATCTCTGGCCCCCTCACTTCCTGGGCTGCCCTTCTGCTCCAGTGCAGCTTTTACCTAGAGTGGGTCTCATTCTTTGGCTAAGAATCCCTTTGGTTTTCCTTCCCCAGCTCAGAACTCTTAGTAGAATCCAAATAACAAAGATTCTCATCAAGCAGCAGCCTATGGAAAAGCCTCTTTGGGTTAAGAAGCTGAGCGGGCTAAGGTCAGGTGAGAAGATGAAGGGCTAGACTGGGAAAAAGTCTGGAAGCAGCAAGAGTTAAGAATATTCCATAAAATATTCTGTAGATGTTCCATAAAATTGAAGGAGGTGACCTTAACTGGAACCAGAGATCATCTTTCACCATGAATATATTGGGGTTTCTTCTCCATGGCAAGTTGCCCATCTGTCACCTCAATGCAGAGTTTCATAAGCACAACCTGCTAGTAGAGCAAAGATCCCCACAGTCATTCTCAAACTGAACAAAGATGTTTCTCTTCCTATCTGCCCATTGACCTGTAAACCAGTTAGTTACAACATTGTTTCTGTGTGGGGCATCTGATTTCATTTTGATCTCACTGGCAAAATTCCTTCAGTGTTGTTGTGCACAACATCCATTTCCTTTAGAGTTTTAACTTTGGACCTCAATAGTTCATGCTGGATATATCCTTTGCTTTGATTACTTCCCATTCGTTTTCCAAAGTTTGCAGTGACAACTGTGAATGGAAGAGATAAAGAACATCCTTCACCATCCTTATTTTCCAGGCCATTCTTCATCTTTCTAACAAGATTTTTATTCGATATTCCTCATACAGATCCTTCATGCGTGCTCAAATGGAGGCCTCTTATCAAAGAGCTTTCTTTGTCCTGTGTAACATTGCCCATTTTCTCTTCCATTCTAGCTTCATTCCTTCCTTCAAACTGCTCAGTTTTATAATAATTCCATCTATGGGGTGTATTTGGATGAGAATGGAGAGCTGGTAGCAGACCTGGACATTGTGAACACGGTGATTTCTCCCAATATGTCTGGTATCAAAGTGACACTTGGGAGTCTAGAAAGAGTGGGATCCTTAGATTTCAAGTTCATGATGAACCAGAATGCTATTGCAAAGATGGAAATGAACAAGGTGGGGAGAAGACTTTATTCTGCTCTTTCTGAAGATCTTTCCAAGAGGATTGCAGAATTGGGGAAGGGACAGACTTGGGATTCCATCTCAATTCTCCCACAGAGGAAAGATTTTCCCGTTAGATGTTCAGGTGTCTATGAGAAAAAAATGCTTAACTATTCCAGTTAGCTGTTTATTAAACTTCTACAAGGAAGCTAGTTTTATATTATGGGACAAAGTGATTGATTTTGTCAAAGCATAAATCCATTCAACTTTCTTTTCAATAGGTAAGGAATTTAAAATAAAATTGTAGTGGGAGAAAAACTAGAAGAGAAGAGAAGTAGGCAAACAGCAAGCAACCAAATCAGTTTGAAGAACTCCAAATTTCTTGTAGGCTTCGAATTTAGCAAAGCTAAACCTTGACTTGAAGATCCCCAAACTTTTCCTTTTACCTCTTTTAGGAAATAATTCATGTTGTGGATGTTATTTTTCCCCCTCTTTCTGGCCAGCCCATGCCTTCTTCCAGGTGTGTGGAAAGCTGCCCTGCTGGGTTCATGAAGGTGGCTCAGG
Organism: Azemiops feae; assembly: GCA_023970755.1. NCBI lineage: Eukaryota > Metazoa > Chordata > Lepidosauria > Squamata > Viperidae > Azemiops > Azemiops feae. Next base: position 66,587 of record JALGBA010002907.1, on the reverse strand, counting down.
AAGGGAAGCCCATCTGCTGCTACAATTGTCATCCATGTGCAGAAGGAACCATCTCCACCATGGAAGGTGGGTGACAGCAGAAGAAAGGGGCAGACTTTGGGGAGGACCATAGATCTCCATGAACATGCATTTTGAAAGGCTTGGCCAGAGTGGGTCCCACCTCTCTGAGTCTTGATCAAGGCAAATATTTATGTCATAGTGAACTATTAGAAATGATATTGGGGATTAATCTGGTATATAGGTCAAGCAAGCAGGCATAGATATCATGGATAAAGATACAGCATAAGTGAGGGTTGGGTATGGTGAGGGAGATGACATCTCTTGCTCTTTATCTTTTACAACACAACGTCCATGTTTCAAATTACTATTTACTTCATTGCTCTGAATATGAGACTTTCCGGATTCCAGAATACAATGATGGAACTTTGATTGAATTTTTGTAGGAGGATTGATCAGATTCTTTGCAAGTGTCTGATAGGTATTTTGGGCAGCCACAGTTTCAGGTTGCAGCCACCTGCCTTTAATCAAAGGATGTATTTCTTTACTAAAGAAGTTTCATAGAATGTCTTGGCTGTTCATTCTAACTGATGTGGTAGATGGACTGGGCAGCCTTATGTAATAATCCTTTGACTGCTCCATCTGTTCAGGTGATGCCTTTTTTGGTCAGCCTCAGGTGACTGCTGGGTTTATACTTCCTGAGGCTGATATTGCAGAGATTCTGCTGGAGGCTCCTCTTAAAATAATTTTCAGAATCATGGCCCATGGAGAGGAGAGGAGAGGAATCATGTGTTGGGATTGAGCCAAACTTCCTTCTTGATTTTATTGGAAGATGTTCCTCTTTCTGATAATAAAAAAAATGAGGAATGCATTTTGATGTCCTCACTCCATATATCCAACTCATCTTCAAGGGCCACTCCACCTAACATTTCTTTCTCCATGGCAAAAGTAATGTTTATCCATTTCAGCTAGCATAAGCTACATTAAGCAATCCTTCACATGCACTACATTCCACTATAGACTGGATATCGTTGGTGCCTTAAAGCATTGACAAAAGGCTGGACTCCAGAAGTTCAGCAGTGAAAAGGTAAAATGGTGGAACTGCCTTGTTTCCTGGAATCCTTTCTTCTTCCCTTCTTCTCTCTCAGCAAGTTCAATGATGAAATGGTGACATCAAAAAGAAGAGAAAATAAATATTAAGGGGTTCTAGCTGGAGGGAAATGAAGAATTATATTGAGTTCACCTACGCCGTCATTCACACAAAAAACAAGTTTATCCAAACAATACATTTTGTTAAAGGGAGAAACTATTTTTGCTCTTTTTCAGATGCAGACAAATGTACCAAATGTCCAGAAGATCAACATCCAAACATCAGTCGAGTTCACTGTATCCCCAAGATTAAAAATTATCTTTCTTATAACGAAAATCTGGGGATTATCCTGATTTTCATTGCCTTGTTCTTCTCTTTAACCACAGGCTTTGGCTTGTGGATCTTCATTAAATTCATGGAAACATCAATTGTCAAAGCCAACAACCGGGACCTCTCCTACATTCTTCTGGTCTCCCTCCTGCTTTCCATCTTGACCTCCTTTCTGTTCATTGGCCGGCCAAGGAGAGTGACCTACCTCCTCCGACAAACAGCCTTCAGCATTGTCTTCTCAATTGCCATATCTTCAATCTTGGCCAAAACAGTCACAGTGGTCTTAGCCTTCTTGGCCACAAAACCAGGGAATAAAGTGCAGAGATGGTTAGGGAAGAGCTTGGCCAACTCCATTGTCCTTTCTTGTTCTGGTCTCCAAGTTGTCATCTGCAGTATCTGGTTGGGCACTTCCCCCCCATTCCCTGACTCTGACATGCACTCCCAACCTACAGAGATTATTCTACAATGCAATGAAGGCACTGTCATCATGTTTTATGTTGGCCTCGGGTACATGGGCTTCCTGTCTGCTGTCTGCTTCACAGTGGTTTTTCTGGCCAGGAATCTCCCTGGGGCCTTCAACGAAGCCAAGCTGATCTCCTTCAGCATGCTGGTCGTCTGCAGTGTCTGGGTGTCCTTTGTGCCGGCCTACCTGAGCACCAAGGGGAAGTACATGGTGGCTGTTCAGGTCTTCTTGGCCTCCAGTGCTGGCCTGCTGGGCTGCATTTTCATCCCAAAGTGCTATATTATTATTTTTAGGCCAGATCTGAACACCAAAGAACATTTGATATCAAAATAATATAGAAAAAAATGACTTTTACACATTTATTTTTCAAAAATGGCATTTAATAATCTTAATTAACAGATTTTGACCATTTAATATTTATTTATTTAACTTATATGCTTCCCCTCTTGCCTAAAGATGATTTTAGGCAGTTTACAATCAGTAAAAACAAGACACAACAATAAAAAAAATCAAATAATAAATAGTAGCACTAACATTGGTTTAAAATTGACAAAGATAGGAAGGAAGGGAGCAAGATGCACATGGGGAGGAGGTATTCCTCTTACTTCTAAAGCTACCCACATTTATTTTCCTCTATATTCCTAAAGACACCAATAGCAATACACCCAGTCTCCTTTTTAGTCACAATACTGTTGGTAAAATCAGTTTCCAAATGGACGGGACAGTTTGGTAGGCAAATGGAGATACAATAAGGACTGTGGCTTTGCAACTTATAGTGACCTGTGGGACGTTTTATGAGAATATTCCCGTAGCAATCCCTGAATCTGAAGATGCAAATATTTTTTCTAACAAAGATCATTTTTCTTTGCAAATTACAGAAGGGCAAGAAGTAACCTGAGATTGATTTTGCTATCATTTATGAATAGGTATATATGGATCATTTTCTCCCTTTTTGCATCATTTTCCCCTTCTTTCTGAAATGTATAAATATTTTTATAATTATTTAATAAACAAATAAGCCCAACTCATACATAGATTACACTGGTGGCTTACAGCTTTAAACATAGCACACAAACTCATAAAAACACCATCACGTTATGAGTGGGATGTGAGCGTATGACATGAATATATCTCTTTGTTTGAACGAATTTTATACTATTCTTTCGGAGAAGGCTCCATTCCCAGTACATACTGTTTAATAAATGTTGCAGTGAGGTCTGATTCTTTGCTTTGGGCTCTTTGTTTTGATTCCAGAGAAACTGGTGTGAGAAGTGGGATTCACAATTTTTGATCTGGGACCAGGGATGAGAACAAGACATATGCATGTGTTGTAGTGAGCTTGATCCCGTCTCCTTTCCCGCTGCCAAAAAAGGGCACAGTTAGGAATGAGTTTAAGGGAACAGTTTGTGTCTAAAAGTTTTTTTTGCTAAGGGGGTTTGTTAAATGTGTGTGTCCCCTTTTTCATTCCATTTCTCGGCCACCCTTGGCCATGAAGTGACCTCAGCTGAGCAATGACTGGAGGTGTCTGGAAAGGGGAATTTGGCTTTGGAAGGGTGAGCGTGACCCTTCTCTGCTTACCTGGTTCAATTTGGGTCTCAGGTAAAGATGAGCAGCAATCAGGCTGTCTCTGCTGTCAACCTTCAGAGGACTTTTCAAAACTTAAGGGACAGTCTCACCAGCCTAATTTGACTGACCATGTTAGCCATGATGAATGGGGTAAAGGGGGAGGAGAGACAGTCTGCCACCCCCACTGGTGCTCAGCTCTCCATTGAGTTGTGCCAATTTACTCTTTCTGGGATGGAGTCTTTGATGGAAATAGCAGCATTTGGAAAAGACAGTTAAGGCATCTCTGCTTGTGACAGTAACAGGGAAGAATCGGGAAAGAGTTTCTGAGGGAAGAAATTGGAAGTGTTTTTAAGGAGGGAAGTTGAAGGTGTTTGTGAGGAATGTTTTTCAGGGAAGGAAGAAATCCCATGGAGGGCAATGGATGCCAGTGATTCAGAAAGGGAGGAAGAGGACACAGAATGATTCCTGTCTCCTCCCTACTATTTTTATTTCTGTAGCAATTTTACCTTTGAAAATACTCCCTTGTTGGAACAATGAGGTTGTGCATGTGAGGATGAACTGGTAGGTTAGGAATTTTTTTAATGGTGCTGCTGCAAACCAAGAGTGTTTTTCTTGGAAGTTGAATTAAAAGATTGAAAACCCCCAACCTGAGGAGAGAGACAAAATCAGTATCTTCTAAGTGGCCCCCTCTCTCTTTCAGAAGAAGCAAAAAGGATTGCAATTGTTGGGTAAAAGTGAAGGTTATGGACTGCTGGAGAAATCCCATCTCGTAGCAGTTAAAGAGGTGGCTGTAGCTCTCTCTCTTCTTTCTCCCATTCCTTCTTTTCTTCCCTGATGGGAGGATGCTGGAGGTTCTTCAGCTGCAGCCCTGATAGGGAGGGATGATCCCATGGGTTGATGACTTGTTGCTGTGTGCTGATGACACCCAGGCATGTGCAAAGTTTGCCATGTCTTGGTTAAATTTCTTTAGACAAACCGCAAAGTAAATCTGAGTAAAGGCTGAGATTTCCCAAGTTCCCTCCAAAGTCCTGTGTTTCTATATCTCTCTGTTTCAAGAAGAAAAAGAATTGCCACTTTTTGGCAGTTGGAACAAAAGCTCATGAAGCTCCCTCCTTGTCCTCCTTCTCACAAGCAGACAACAGGCAGGGCTGGGGAGACCAGATCTTAGAGAATCTGAAGAAGGGAAGCTTTCAGCCTGGACAAGGCTGGGGCAGGTAGAGGGACAGCCTCACCCAGGCATCAAGCAATGGGGATGACATGCCAGAGAGCCAGCAGAGTCCTCTCAGTCACTGGAACCTTGTGATTGTTGTATGGGGGGACAGAAATGTGAATCTGAGCAGATTCCAGTTACTCAGAGTCCTGGATTCCTTGATCATGTGGTATCCCATGGCCGGGAGGCTATTGGCCTAATGTAGGTTCAAACCATAGTCACAAGCCCAGGCGAGTGTGCAGGAACATAAACCTCATTGGGGGCTCCCCACTTGACAATAGTTGGGATGACCATACAGGGCAATCAAACAGAGAAATGGTTTATGGGCTTGCTAGCTCTATAATTGGCTAAACAGCCCTAGCAGCCCATGTCATTATTAGAAAACTGGCTTGTTTAGTAGTAAAAAGTATAAGCCAGACTTCAAATGCTACTCCTCTCCTGAATGAGGATCAGGAACAGCAAAGAACAGCAATTTTGCAGAACATCCTGGCCATTGACTTTATGCTATTCAACATGGCTCATGGCTGTGAGGAGTTTTCAGGTTTGTGTTGCTTTAAACTCACTGAGAATTCCTTGAGAATGAAAGCTACTGAAAAGGATTTGGGAGATCTAGCTAAGCCAATCCCAGAAGAAGCCCACAGGACTTTCTGGAATTGGCTTATCTCAGCTTTCCTGGTTGTGCAACCTGGCTCTCGAATTTCCAGTTCTTCTGGCTGGCATTATCCAATTACTCTCCCCAGGGCAATGCTTAGTAGGAATTTTTTAGTTATCATTTCCAGGAGAGGGTAAGGCTAAACACTGTTCTCTTGTGAGATACATATGGTGACCTCCTTGAGATCAGCATGGGGAGAGGAATTGTAGGGAAAATCAGTTCTTAGTGGAATTGATTGAAATGTAAGGTCCCAGTCCCTTACTTAAACTTGAGATACCATATCAATCTAATCAGATAATCCAAGCGGAGACTTCTTGATCAAGCAGCACTTTATTTGATCAAATTAAGCAGCTGGGTGGCCAACAATCTGGAACACTGGCAGAGTTACGTCCAGAAGTGCCACGCATTAGAAAGTTGGTAGCATTGCTTTATAAACTTTGTTAGCCAATGAAAATCAGACAGCAGAGCCACTACATCATAAAGAAGACATCAATCATTCCTGTACACTCCCTTATTCCCTCCTTCAGTATATCCCATCCATGTACATGTTTCCCACACTTGCATGAGATTTCTCTGATGCAAAAGCCCATTACAAAAAGCAAGAAAGCAACAGTTAGACTAAACAATTTCCCTTTGTTCCAGAACCCTTCAAAATGAAGTTGCTGTAAAGCCATATAAGACCAATGTTTGTTATCTCATTACAACAGTCCCATAGATTTGCAATGGGAGATGTTTTCTTTTGGGGTCTGGCATTTTCAAAATGGCCCCTCCTTTTGATTTATGGGAGATGTTTTCTTCCTTGTTTTACGGTTTGATTGCTTTTTTGCCTTAGTCCTTCCCTTCCCCCATTTTTGTTTCGGAAGGAAAACAGGCAGAAGAAGGACCCCCATCTCGCTTATTTATAGTAGCTTGACATCCTTTACCTATGAATATGTACACTTACATCATTTGTTACTTAGTCTCTCCTGACATTTTGAGATACATAAATATGTGTGCATCTCTTTATTGTGTGTGGGGCTGTCTCCAGTGGTGAGATTCCAATAATTTAACAACCGGTTCTCTGGTTGCTACCATAGACACGAGGTGGGGGGGATGTCATGTGATTGCAAACGATTATGTTGATGTAATGCGCTTAATTCATTAAATACCTACACATATTAAGCTATGTGTAGAGCTAACAGACTGCAAAAATAACAGCTTTGCTCTCCAGACATGTAAATGTGTAGCTTGACCTGCTGCTGGAAATTCTATTTGCTCAGTTTATGGTTCAATATATTGTATGAATTGACAACATTAATAATTATCAGGTTCACTCACCTAACCTACAAAGATACTTTTTCCTATTTTCCGGCAAATAGGTGGAATAACATGAAAACCCATCTCCCGAGATTGGGCAAAAGATAATTTCTCAAGTCGATGCCACAATCCACCCCTCTGATGGGGGCAACTGCTACCTCTGCAAAACCGGTCAGCATATCTCTATGGCTTCTGCCTTCACTTTTCCTGTTTCTGGTCTCGCCCTCCTTTGGTGATAGTGAGGCCTATGGGGCAATGGAGGCTGTATTTTGGTGAAGGCGACCAAGCCAGAGCCCACAGAATTGGAATAGGGTGAGCTGTTGCTTCAGACTGGAGCCCCCACTACCCCCTCACTTCTGCTATGGCATCAGCAGAGGAACTAGCAGTGCCAGTGGGGTGCTGGCTGCGAGACCTGTTGCGGGTAATGGAGCCGGGGAAACAGCCCCAGAAACCAGCCACACTGGTGCTGCGGCTGATTTTGGCATGCCGCTACATCACGGGGATGCAGTGTCATGCTGTGGGGCAACGTGACAGGCTGCAGCAGGGTCTGATTGCCCCTTCCTGCACTGGCTTTGCCTTGTGGCAGCAGCACTGGCAGCTGCCCCCCACATCTGGCCCATTTCCCTAGCTCCACCCCGGCAGATGGAGATGGTGATGAGGGACCGGGGACATGGGCAGGATGATGCGGAGCGGCAGCGGCAAGGGGTGTGTGCATGCCAGAGCCCACCTTCCCCCACCACTGCCCCCACCAGCACCAGCATGGGCAGCACAGCTTCGCTTCCAGAGCTGCTGCCAGCTGGGCCTGGCGATGCAGGAATCACCACCACTGCCTCCTCCTGCCCAGGCTGCCATGTAATAATGCAGGCAGAACCGCAAGCATTCCTCTCTTCAACCAGCTGCCAGCTAACTCACTGAGGTTCCACATGGCTGGATGCATCCCAGCATGGCTGGATTCCCTCCCCCACAGTCCCGGCCTTCCTGGCCTTGCATGCTCTCCTTTTCCTGGGCAGGACACACTGCAGTGTCTTCTCAGCTGTCAGCCATCCATCCAGCTCAGAGGCAGCTTTTTTGAACTACTGGTGGTGGATGAGGCAGGGGCTGCTTTTTGTCTTCTCCTCTGGATGGCTTTGGCAGATTCCCATTCACTTGTGTGCATGCCCATGGGGTGGGGTGGGACTGCCCCGTGGATTTAAGGCTGAACGCATTCTGGATTTCATGGATGCAACCAGGTTGTAGAGCAACGCCACCCCCCACACACACACACACACCAGCACCTCCACCCTCTCAGCCATGAGGCATCCCTTTCCCCACCCACCCACGTGGTATAGCAATGGCCGGCAACAGCATGATAGAGCTGGCAATCTCTCCCTTTCCCATCACCCCTTCCTGAGTGTGGAGGAAGGAAAGAGATGAGAAGGCAAAGGAACAAATGGAGGAAGGCAGGAATGGAGGGAGGGAGGAAGAAATGGAGGTTCCACCGGGAAGCCCTGGAATCAGCAAGGATCTGCCCTTCTGCCTCTGTCCTGCCCCCTGGGTGTGCCCAAAGGAGACAGCCAGCTCTGGCATCCTGGGTGAAGTCAGCCTGCTGGGCAAGACAGCCAGAAGGGATGCAGGACTCTACTTGTGCACGTGCGCAGGGGGCAGCACGGGGGCGCCTGTCACTGGTTCCAGGGCTGTCCTGTGGATCTAAGGCTGAGCGTGTTCTGGCTTTGATGGTTGGCACCAGGTTGTAAATCAGTGCCCAGTCAGCCTTGGCCGGGCGAGGTGTGGTGGGCCGGTCCTTCGCTGTTTCCAGAGCAGGTCCCCGGGCCAGACGGAACCACATATCGGGCCAGATCCAGCCCATGGGCCTTGTGTTTGACATGTCTGTTCTAAAGGAAACCTGGCATAATGTGAAGAAAGCACTAGCCAAGGCAAGAGAGAGTCAGAAGAACAAGCGGATAAGAAGCAAGCTCCCCAGGGAACATTCCATGTAGGAGATAAAATGTGTCCATCCACCAAGTACCTAAAGTTGAGGATTCCCTGTAAAAACAAGGCCCTAAGTACATAGGACCTTCCCCAATCATGAAAATTATTCACCCGGTGACTGTAGAACTGAAACTGTCCAGAATACTGGGTAAAGTGCACCCAGTATTTTACTTCAGCCTGCTGAGGCCAGCTCGGGGATCGAAACTGAGACCATTGGAAAAGAAGCATCTGGTCCAATAAGGGTGGAGGGGGAAAGACATTACAAAGTTAAACAAATCAGACTCTAGAATCCATAAGGGGAAACTACAGTACCTAGTTCAGTGAAGAGATTATCCAATAGAGGAAGCGAGTTGGATAAAACCTGATAAAATTAGAGCAGAAGACTTAATAAGTAGATTCCAGCCAGAATATCTTCAAAAGCCAGGGGACCCTTACGTGGATAATTGAGGGAAAAGAAATGCCTTAATATGTATTTGCTGTTTTCCAGGTACCTTCCAGTTTTTAGGAGGGTCCACTGTCAAGTTTCAAAACCCCTTTTTTTTCCTGCTGCAACAGTTATTGCTTCTCAGTTTGCCAATGAACCCAAGGGGGAGGAAATCAGATTGGAATGCAGACTTCAAAGATTAAGGAAGCAGACCATAGGAACCCAGGACATTTACCAGGTGTCTGGCCAAACCCTAAGATACTTTCTCAAAATGATATTGCTGCATTTAATTGGCCCCCTGATCCAGAGGGAGGAGAGAGAATACTATGCTTTCACTATGTAGGGCTTGGGTGGGGTTTTGCCAGAGCTTCTTTTGCTTTCATACATGTCGAAATGATGTACTCAATAAAGTTTTACATTAAAGGATTGGAATGTCTCAAAGGTGTTTGTTTGGTTGGGATCATCAGCCGGAACCTTGCCACAGACCTTGGAGGAATTGAAATACCAATTCAGAAAGAATCATGAAGGAGATGAGGTTGAGAACCTCCTAACTAACTTTAAAGATACCTACCAAGCTTAAAGCAGTCCAAAGTCCAGGATAAGGTTCATATGTGTACTCTCTTAAAGGGCTGCTTAATCCAAATATTGGGTAACCTGCATGCTGAGGGAAAGGAGGGCTAGCAACAGTTTAAAAACACCAATATTAATTATTAATTTATTTTACTATTTGATGATTATGTTGGATTTTAATTTTATTAATCTAAATTCTTTATTTCATTGGATTTTAAATAACCATAATAGTCAAAGGCAAACTAAGCATATAAACCAAGAACAATTACAATCAATAATTAAATTTTAAGAACCCAAGAAACAATTTCACAATCATTCCCCTGCTTTTGCCATTAGATGTTCCTTAGTGTTTAGATCTGGTCTCAGGATGATAATATAGCACTTGGGGAAGAAGATGCAGCCCAACAGTCCAGCACCAGAGGCCAAGATGGAGAAAACCTGCACGGCCACCATGTATTTTCCTTTGGTGCTCAGGTAGGTGGGGATAAAGGAGATCCAGACACTGCAGAAGACCAGCATGCTGAAGGTGATCAATTTGGCTTCATTGAAAGCTCCAGGCAGATTTCTGGCCAGGAAAGCCACAGTGAAGCAAATGGCAGCAAGGAAACCCATGTAGCCAAGGACAACGTAAAACATGGTGACAGAACCTTCGTTGCATTGAAGAATGATCTCTCCAGGCTGGGAGTGCAGATCAGAGTCAGGAAATGGGGGAGAAACTCCCAGCCACATGACACAAATTAAAATTTGGATAACTGAACAAGAAAGGATGATGGAGTTGGCCAATCTCTTCCCTAACCATCTTCCCATCCTGTTCCCTGGTTTTGAGGCCAGGAAGGCCAGAACCACCATGACAGTTTTGGCCAATACAGAAGACACAGCTATTGAGAAGACAATGCTGAACATTGTTTGTCGGAGAAGACAGGTGGCTTTCCTTGGTCGGCCAATGAAGAACAAGGAGGATAAGAAGCAAAGCAGGAGGGAGATCAGGAGGATGAAGGAGAGGTCCCGGTTGTTGGCTTTGATGATGGGAGTTTCTAGGTATTGAAGGAATATGATTAAAACAAGGCCTGTGGTTATGGACAAGAGTAGAGCAAAGGAGATGAGCATCATGCCCAGATATTCTTCATAGGACAGGAAGGTTATTCTTTTGGGGATACATTGGACTCGGTTCTCATTTGGATATTGAACATCTGGGCACTTGGTGCATTTTTTTGTATCTGAGAAAACAAAGTAATATTTCAAATTTCAAGAAAACCTTTGTATGAGATGTGATACTGAGAGATAGGAAAGCCTCAGTAAATTATATATACTTGCACTTACAATCCAGAAAAGAAAATCCCCAGTATATAAAACAAAAAAACAAGAACAACAAGAAAATAAAATTAAAAGAAGATGTCATGGTTCCGACTAACGAAACCCTTCAAAGAACTTTCAGGCATTGTTTATCCTAAAAAGTCTTTAATCATGAAATAAAGCATCGGCACAGCATGGTGGATGCCAAGATCTGAATTCCCCTCCCTTCAGCACCTAATATCTGGCACAATTCCCTCCTCCAATTAGCCATCATAAATCACGTTCTCCAATCAGTTTGAAGGGCAAAGCTTCCCTTCCATTCTGTAATGCGCCATTTCTTATCTTATTAAAAACAACCGGGGGAAACATTCTTCCTCCTCCCCCCCAGCTTCATCTAATTCTAAGAGCAAAACAATTTAAAGGAAAAGGCTGCCTCTTTATATTGTCAAAGCAAAAACATCCAGTGTTTGCAGCGTTGACAGAAGAAATATCTGGTACCACAACCTCCCTTCTCTGAGGTAATCCACTAGATCAGGGATCTGCAACCTTAAACACTCAAAGAGGCACTTGGACCCATTTCCCAGAGAAAAGAAAACACTGGGAGCCGCAAAACTTGTGTGCGCACGCACGCGGTAGGGAGCTTGATTGAAGAGTTTAATTAAAAAGAAATAGAGGCTGCTGTGCATGAGTTCTCTCTCTCTCTCTCTCTCTCCCTCTCTCTCTCTCTCTCTCTCTCTCTCTCTCCTCTCCCTCTCTCTCTTTCTCTTTTTCTCTCTCCCTCTCCCCTCTCTCTCTCTCCTCTCTCTTTCCTCTCCCTCTCTCTCTCTCTTTCTCTCTTTCTCTCTCTCCCCCCCTCTCTCCATCTCTCCGAACTTCTGCTTACCTGGCAAGCTGGCTTCAGGCTGTTCCCCAACAAGCTGTCACACATTGTTATTGGACTGGCTCTCTCCTGTCCTTCCTGCTTCCTGCAGAGATGCAGCAAAGGGAGGAGCCCCGCCCAATAAGCTTGTCAGCTCGTCAGAGAACATGAGGCCACTCTCTTTTTTACACACACACACACACACACACACACACACACTGAGAGATATTTCAGCTGATAAAGACTTATAATCTTGATAACAATTAACTGATTAATTGAAGGATTGATTGATGTATCTTTTGGCCTGTAATGTAAAGTTGGTTTACGTAAGCCAAGTGCATTGATCTAAAATCATTAAGTTATAAATGGAAACATCCAAACTGGCAAATAAGAGAGAAATTTCTTACCCAATCCATAACATCCTTCTTCCTACCTCATCCTTCAAGATATTTTACTTTTCCCTCCCATTAGGAAAGAAATTGGACACCATTAAAATTGAGAACTAAACAATGTTTTCAACATGCATATTGATCAAAGTTTCCCTATGGTGTCACCCACCTTCCTGAGTGGAGATGGTCCCCTCTGGACAAGGAATGCAGTCGTAGCAGCAAACTGGCTCTCCTTCTCGAGCCTTCTTGACAAATCCAGGATGGCATTTTTCCACACATTTAGACTGAGGCAAAGACTAAACAGAAAAAGAAGAAATGCCAAAGAAAATGTGTTAGGACTCACCAGCCATGTAAGATGGAGGTAGACATGAACATTAGCCAAGTAGTCTCTGGGCTTCACCTAGGCAAATATGAAATTTCTGACCACTCCACAATTGCAGGCAGATGCTTCACTCAGTTCCTCCCTTTTTCTTCTGACTTATCAGATTGCAAAAAAAAAGTAGCTTTCTACTTAACAAAGTCTGGGTGGATGAAATTGAGAAAAGATTTAACCATTAAGTGGAAATTGGTGGGTTCCTCCTCATGGTGGAATTAACATGCATCCCTCCATTCTTCATAAATGCTTGATTTTAAAATATCCACAAATAATAATTTTAGAGTAAACTTTGTTGTAAAATATATACTAAACTTTTATTTCATTGGATTTATTAAACTAGAATAAACTGTGACAAGGAAAGAAACTTTTGACCAGTAGATCTGGAAAGCTTTCTTCTGGAGTACATAAAACATTGCAAAGCTGCTTCCCTTTAAAAGCAGTCTAAAATTATCTCCAGTTCAGAAACCAAGGAAAATCTCGTTACAAATAAGGGCTGTCAACCTTAATGGTGATCTTTATTTGTATATGTGTGTGTGTGTGGGGGGGGTGTATACATCTTTTGAGGAACCACATGGGTCATGAGTGTGAGCCCTGTGTGGAAAGGGATATTAAACACAAGTTGTCCAACACAAGGTCCTTCCTGTTGAAAGACTACAATTAGGTGACACAATCTGACAGGGAAATACACACTCATATTTATTATTAGTTTGATTTGTAGCCTCTCAGTGTGTCCTAAGGCAGCTAACAAGATAAACAGTCACATTCAAGGAATATTCAGATGAAGTGGACTCTTACAAGCCAATGCCCAAATCTAAGTAATATTTCCCTCGAAATTGTCCCTTATTATTTCTGATATCAAGATTTTTGTTTGCACCAAAGCGATGCTTCCGTACTTCAGTTTTCAAGCCATTATCATGGTGAGATGGGCAACAAATAAATTTAATCAATAAATCCATAAATGAACTCACATCAGACCAGTCATTATTATTTCATGTGAAGTGAAAGCCTTGGACCTCCTTCCTGAATTCCACTATGCCAGTGGGGTTAGGCAGCTATAAGCACATTCTCAGCTGATTAAAAACATTGCAGACTATGAGCCTGCAATTTGGGAAGACCCCTGTCTCCAATCAAGGCAAGATGAAGCTTATTTGACTATTCGACCAACAGGACCTCCATCCAGTCTTGATTCCATTTCATTGGATTCAGTCCAAATCTGGACTCAGGGACTGGTCAACAGAATTGCCTTCATCTTTGATATTTGAAGGCAAAAAACTAGTGAACCTGAAGCTATTAACACCAAAATCTCCAGCATATGAGGCTCTGTCTCACCAGATTTATGGTGATACTAAACTGCCAAAGGGACACTTAATGGCAATGATTTGTGTCCTAAATAATAATCACCCCATATCTCATTTTGGATCAGCTTACAACAGGGTTCAGCATGACAGCATCAGAAGGGAAACCTTGGTCAATAGAACTGAAGCATGCTTATCTGCCTAAGAAAACTATAGAGGTTTTACTCCACACATTCAATTCTCAGTGAAGGTTACCCACTTTTTTCACTGGGTTTAGCCCACTTGAAACAGCTTTGGAAAAAAGAGAAAATATATCAATATTTTCCCCACCTTGTTGAGCCACATTAACAGTAACAAAGCATCTTGGTTGATTGTAAGTCTCTGTCTTTCAAAACTCCCCAATACCTCGTCGATGGGATCCTCCTCGGGGAGAATGACCTTACTAAAGATCCTCAGGTCTGCTGCTACATCTCCATTCTGATCCAAGTACACTTTCAGCAGGGAAAGATTGTACAATTCCCTCTTCTTTAGAAATGGATGCAACTAGAATGGAAACATCCAGGAATTTAAAAGCAGAAATCTTGGTTTCTTATCTCTTATCACTTTTTACATTTGAATCTTTCTTCTATGGTTGTTTAACTTACAAATATTGTGATTGGGAGAACAAGTGTTACCATTATCTTCAAAATTGAAGTACAAAGATTCAGCAATATTTCTAAATCATGTAGTATACTGATAAAATGTATATTGAAAAAATGTAATTGACAAAAATTGTCAACCATATATAACAATCTAGCAAAGGTCACCAATCAAGTAAACAAAATACACAAATAACTAGAGTATTCATAAACTCCTTGCAAACAATAGGGTGATTACCAGAAAGCAAGGATTTGTTAAGAAGAATGTTGCAAGGCTAATCTTCATTCAGGTAGACGAGATTGGAAAAATGACCAGATGAAGTAATTCTACTTTATTGCAAGGCTATATTAACAACATCTTGCAGTGTGAAAGTATAAATCTTTCACCATCTCTTTTGACAGTCAAAAAATTTAGGGAGGACTTTTTCTGAGTTTCTTTCTCTGACTGTTACACAGCTGTGGGTTGCCCCCCCCCCAACTATCTTATCTGATCCTTCAAAAGTTCCTTTTGAAACGATGCCAGTTTCAAGAGTTCTGCTTTCTTGAGAGATTCAGCTGAGGCAAGGCCTTACCGCTTTCAGAAAATAAAAATATTTTGTGATAGAGAGAGGTGCATGAGTAAAATTCAATAGGAAACTAACTAATTATTAGCATGCAGGACTTGGTACATGATTGTATGAATGTAATGAATGGCAGCTATAATCTGTATTAATATTTCATTTGTAGTTTTTCTCACATAACTCTATGCGTAGAATGGTTACTGATTATAATAAAGTAGTAGTAATAAGTTAATGTTATGATAATAGCCGTATTATTAATTTATCAATAATGTCATTAATGATCCAGTGGAATGATACCAGGTCCTCTTGCAGGCACCACACTTGGAGAAGGCACTGCAGAAAATTTTTATCAGGCTTATTCAAGGACAAAGAAAGGGAGGAAGAGATCAAAGGAGCTGCTTTAAGCCTTGAAGAAAGACATCAAGCAGAAGGGCAATGTTGGAATAGAATAGAATAGAATAGAATAGAATAGAATAGAATAGAATAGAATAGAATAGAATAGAATAGAATAGAATAGAATAGAATAGAATAGAGCTGGAAGGGACCTTGGAGGTCTTCTAGTCCAGCCCCCTGCTCAAGCAGGAGAACCTATACCATCTCAGACAAGTGACTATCTAGTCTCTTCTTAAAAATCTCCAGTAATGTAGCGCCCACAATTTCTGAAGGCAAGATGTTCCATTGGTTAATTGTCCTCACTGTTAGGAAGTTTCTCCTTAATTCCAGGTTGCTTCTCTCTTTGATCAATTTCCAACCATTGTTTCTTGTTCTTTTTTGAATATATAAAAGGTCTTGGTTGTTGAAGGGAGGATACAGCACTCTTCTGATAAGTAGGAGATGTTGTACAGAAGCTTAAGATCTTAAACAACCAAGCCCAGAGAGCACCAAACACCCTGAAAAGGAATTTAGTTGGATGGATCCTTGTTGGGACCCCATACCTTCCATGGCTGCAGCCTTGGAGCCCCCAACTTCTCTTCACCCTTCTTTCTTCTCCTCTGTGGTTTGGATGCAGCACTTAAGGCATGGGCCAGAATCTTAATGACACTGTAAGTAATAAATGGATTTGAGATCTGCATCCTATTCTTTTTCTCTTGGGTCTCCACTGGTGCTTTCTGGGTGCATCTTCTCCGGCCTTTGACAGAAAAGATATGTTTTGAAACAGAACATTGAAAATACTCAGCTTGAAATTCAGGTTCCACAAAGAAATCTCTTTTAAAGGCATTATCATTTCTCCAACTCTTTTTCCACTGAAAGGGAAAGCTCCAAATACTATGGACATGCTTGAGACACCTATCCTTTTTCAGTAAAAATATTCCCGACAGTGTCATGATCCAGACTTTCCCTTCAATGGGTCCTGGCAAATTTTCAAGTGCTGAATGGAAGGGAAGAATTCTGTGCAAAAGGGAATCAAATTCTATGAAGTGAACAAAGATGTTGACTTGTCTCCACTTAGAGAGGGCATCCCTGAGGAATGCGGTACGTCCACTCATTGAGAATCGTTTTGATATAACAACACAAATTCCATTCTTGACAAGCATAGGAGTAAAAGTCCTCAGGAAATTCTCTCCCTTCTCTGTGTCTGGAGCAAAGAGACCAATCAGGGTCCATCCAAAATGGAGGAGAATTTGGACAATTGCTGGGTACTGGATCCCTTCTTTGGGGACCATCGGATAGAAAAAAGGGAATTGACTTTTATCACTCAGAGCCTCTGAAACAATTCTACGACTGACCTGGAAAAATAATGAAGAATTCTGTGTTATATTTGGGATCCTACCAAGTCCCAATTTTTAGCTTTTAATAAATCCAATATTTTTCTCATGCACATATAAGAATATTTCCTGTTGATTAGTCATTAGGCCATATCAAGATACAGAATATAAAATACAGAACATTATCAAGACTCCATGTAAAAACAGAATTTAGAAAAATAAATACAATAGAATAAGCATAAAAAATGAAAATAGTATTTCTTTATAACTCCAGAATTTACCACAATCAGACCATAATTTCCTTCTGAAAAGGGCTTTATTATATATAATTTTTGAATTCTGAGCGCAGAGAAAATACATTTTTTAAATATTAGGATCCCAATAGATTGTTTCTCTAAAGTGCAATCCAAGATATTGATCTCCCTCTTTCTTAAATAATTGTCATTCAAAATAATAGATGTATTACATCTTCTATTTCTGGAGCTCCACAAATACAAGTATATTCATTGTAAGGAGTTTGGAAGATTTAACTCAATACTTGGAAGGTACATTTGTAGCAGCTGATGCCTTTCAGTGTGCCAGCCTTACTGAAGATGGACCTACTTTTCTCTATTTTGACCATCTTGGATTCTTTGTGCAGCATTTTTTTCGGTTTTTCTCGAATGGCAAAAAAATCATTATTATTATTGATCATCACACAGTCAACCAGATGTTCAGACTGGATTTGGCATTTTTGTCTACCTATCGAGTCCTTTCCAAGGCCCTGGAATAGGCAGATGTGGATGTTTGATGGTATTACAGATATCGTCGCAGGATGGAAGCAGTTCCTAGTAAGGCCGCCTTTTTTTTTTTATTATTATTATTATTATTATTATTATTATTATTATTATTATTATTATTATTATTATTATTATTATTATTATTATTATTATTATTATTATTATTATTATTATTATTTCCCATACTATTAATTTTATTAAAAATAATTATATGCCCCAATTTTATAAATTGTATAAATTCCCAATTCTGTTCTGAGGGCAGCAGCTGAAGTCCTTTTATCCACCCTCAACATGCTTCTCGCATGATGTGATCAGATTTGTTCTAGTAGTGATATAAATTAAATCCCAAAGTTCAGCTCAATATAAGTGCATAATGGTAACGTTGGTATTTTGTATTTAATAATTCAGTCTAAGGAAGCTGCATACCTATGATTTTTTTTAAAAAAAACAATTAACAGTGCATTCACTTGTGCCTTCTAAATGAGCTCCTTTGATGTTGAGGGAGCCCAGATCCAGGCACAGAGAAAAGTTCCCCCAGGTAAGGAAAGGTGTGAACTTACTCTGTTGCCTCCTCATCGATTAGCTCTATATGGCAATGCTTTCATTTCCCAAAGACCATAACATTTGACTTTGACTTATCCATAATCAGATAATTATTATGAGAATAGGAGCCAAGTCCCCTTAACAGCACATATGCAACCCAAATGTCATGTTGGCAACGTCTTTGTCTTACCTTTTGGTACATATCAATGCTATTTGTCTGACATGGTATAGGGTTTCCTGCCTAAGCAGGGGGTTGGACTAGATCAGGGCTTTTCAACCGTTTCACCGATTGTACCACTTTTAGAATATGGCAACGTCTGAGTACCACCAGTCAACTAGCAAGGTGTCAAAAAATTGATGACAAAAAAAAATCGGAAAAAAGTGATAAAGTACAGGTAGTCCTTGACTTACAACAGTTTGCTTAGTGACTGTTCAAAGTTACGGCACTGAAAAAGTGACTTATGACCATTTTCCACACTTATGACCATTGCAGCATCCCCAGGGTCATGTGATTTACATTCGGATACTTGGCAACCGATTCATATTTCTGATGGTCACATTGTTCCAGGGTCATGTGATCGCCTTTTGCAAAGCAAAGTTAGTGGGGAAACCAGATTCACTTAACAACTATGTTACTAATTTAAAAACTGCAATGATTCACTTAACAACTGTGGCAAGACAAGTCATAAAATGGGGCAAAGCTCATTTAACAAATTTCTCTCCCCCCATTTTATATCCAAATTCCCTCCCTCCCTCCTTCCCTGACTCTTGCCTTCCTTCCTTCCTTCCTTCCTTCCTTCCTTCCTCCCTTCCTTCCTTCCTTCCTTCCTTCCTTCCTTCCTTCCTTCCTTCCTTCCTTCCTCTCTCCCTCCCTCCCTCCCTCCCTCCCTTGCTTTTTTTTAAACTGCCCAAGGCTCTGGGAAGAGGTGGAAACAGGCAGGCAATGGTGGGCAAAGGCTTCCCCTCTCCCCTGTAATTGCCTCTGCATGGTTTGGCTCAGCTCACCTCTCCCAGACCTGCGCACGTGTTTGTGTATGTGCGAGCGAGCGCGCCGGGATCAGTGCTGCTTTCCAGGTGATCAGCACTTTTTCTGGGCTCAGCATACACGCCGGGATCAGAGCTGCTTTCCAGGTGATCGGCGCTTCTTCTGGGCTCAGCAGACACACCGGGATCAGTGCTGTTTTCCAGCTGATTGGGGCTTCTTCGGGGCTTTCAGGGCTCATTGGAAGCACCAGGATCAGCGCCACTTTCCAGCTAATCGGCGCTTCTTCTGGGCCGTCAGGATATACCGGGATCAGTGCTGCTTTCCAGATGATCGGCGCTTCTTCTGGGCTCAGCATACACAACGGGATCAGTGCCATTTTCCAGGTGATCAGCGCTTCTTCTGGGCTCAGCAGACGCACCGGGATCAGTGCCGCTTTCCAGGTGATTGGCGCTTCTTCTGGGCTCAGCAGACGTGCCGGGATCAGTGCCACTTTCCAGGTGATCAGCGCTTCTTCTGGGCTCAGCAGACGTGCCGGGATCAGTGCCACTTTCCAGCTGATTGGCGCTTCTTCTGGGCTCAGCAGATGCACCGGGATCAGTGCCGCTTTCCAGGTGATCGGCGTTTCTTCTGGGCTCAGCATACGTGCCGGGATCAGTGCCGCTTTCCAGGTGAATGGTGCCTCTTCTGGGCTCGGCAGACGTGCCGGGATCAGTGCCACTTTCCAGGTGATCAGCGCTTCTTCTGGGCTCAGCAGACGCGCCAGGATCAGTGCTGCTTTCCAGGTGATCGGCACTTTCTCTGGGCTCAGCAGACACACCAGGATCAGTGCTGCTTTCCAGGTGATCGGTGCTTCTTCTGTCTTCAGAAGACGTGACGGGATCAGTGCTGCTTTCTAGCTGATCAGCGCTTCTTCTGGGCTTTCAGGGCTCAGCGGAAGCACCAGGCTCAGCGCCGCTTTCCAGCTGATCGGCACTTCTTCGGGGCTGTCACGACATGTCAGGATCAGTGCCATTTTCCAGGTGATTGGTGCTTCTTCGGGGCTCAGCAGAAGCACCAGGATCAGCACCGAGCTCCAGCTGGAGCCTGGTGCTTATCCTGGCATTTCGGCTGAGACCTGACAGCTCCAAAGAAGCGCCGATCAGCTGGAAAGCAGCGCTGATCCTGGCACTTTCACTGAGCCCTGACAGCCCCGAAGAAGCACCGATCAGCTGGAAAGCGGCGCTGATCTTGGCACTTCTGTTGAGCCCTGACAGCCCTGCAGCTCCAGCCATCTCTTGCTCAAGCTTGGGCAGTGATGCGCCAGTTCAGATCATTCCCCTCCTCCATTACACTTTTCTAGGATGGTCGTGTACCACCTGCCAGGTGCCAATGTACCACAGGTGGTACGCGTACCACCGGTTGAAAAGCCCTGGACTAGATGACCTTCTTCTCATGGCTCCATTGAGTCCCAAACACACTCTCAAACAAATGAACAAAAATGGGATGGAAGGGACTATGGAGGTTTTCTAGTCCAACCCCCTCCCCATAGCAAGAGATCCTATACCAATCCAGACAAAAGGAATGTCCAGCCTCTTTTTGAAAATCTCCATTAATGGAGTACACACAACTTCATGAGGCAAGCCGTTCCACTGATTAATTGTTCTCACTGTCAATGCCTGTAGAAAGGGCTTTGAGCAGGGTCAACATCCTGAACTCCATTTTAAGGACAGTCAATTTCTTCCATAATATTTCTTTGTTTACTCTGTCAAATGCTATAAAGGCAGCAAACCATTATTTCCTCTGACTGATATTTTTATAGTTAGATGGTTCAAGACAAAAGAATTGTCAATAC
Source organism: Azemiops feae (assembly GCA_023970755.1). Classification (NCBI taxonomy): domain Eukaryota; kingdom Metazoa; phylum Chordata; class Lepidosauria; order Squamata; family Viperidae; genus Azemiops; species Azemiops feae. Next base: position 45,767 of record JALGBA010002907.1, on the reverse strand, counting down.
TGGATCACATCTGCCTAAAGACTGCTGGTTCTTCTACAAGGAATGCACTTTTCATTCACCTACTATCAATTCTTTTCAAGTGGAAGTTTGCATATATTTTAGTCACAATATCTGTTAGAGAAATGGGCCTGGAATTGCCAGGGTCCTTTTTAGTCCCTTTTTATATATATAGGAATTACAAGTGCCATCTTTGACCCAAAGGGGTATGGCGGATATTATTTATATGTGTAAATGTATCTGTCAATGAAGGGTCCCACCAGTCGAGATATTTCTTGAATTGTTCAGCTGGTAGAAAATCCTCTCCAGAGGCCATATTGCTCCAAACCATTTTTCATGAATTTGATCATCAGAATTTTAGGGCAAAATAGTTGATATGTTGCCTAACATATTTGTAGATTTTTAATAAAATGATTGGTTAATGTTAGTGGCCCCTAAAGGTTCATAATACATATATGTTTTATCATCAGTAGGAGAGGTAATCCCGTAGGACTCTGTTTAAAAATCTAAGATTTGTTCATGATTGAGGATATCATTATTTTGGATAAGACAGTGTAAAAAAATGTGACTTTTCCATCAGTACTGCACTTTCCTATTGTACAGAAGATCCTTTGACTGGACACAGAGCCTCTCCTCACCTTCACAAGTATGCAGCAGAAGCCTCTAAGCAATTGGGATGATGTCATGAAAAGACAGGTTTCTTTTGATCCTTGCTTCCTCCTGACTATATATCCCAATCCTTATTTATAACACTTACAAATGCCATGGTGAAAAGATTATTTGCAGCAGAACCAGTTCTTAAACACTCTGATTCTGAGCAACCTTTCATCATCCAAGCTGATGGTAGTGATGTTATGGTGGGCACAGTCCTCCTACAAAAAAACCTTAGGGGGGATCTGCAGCCCTGTGCCTACACTTCACGAAAGCTTTCAGAAAGAGAGAGGAGATGGGCTGTTTGGGAGAAAGATGCTTTTGCGGTGAGATGGGTGTTATTAACTTGGTGCCATTTCTTGGATGGGAGTAAAGTGCCTTTGGAAGTATAGACTGATCATTATTATTATTCAAAATAATCTTGAATTCCATAGAGAAGACAGGGTTGGATCTATCGCTTACACACCAGCACCCCACTCACTTTACAGAAAGGGAAGGACAAACACAAACCTGTGGGACTTTGTAGGTGCCTGCTAATGTTGACATCTGGATGGAGCTGCCTCTGTCAGCTGCATCAACAAGAGCCAAAAGCTTCTCCTTCCTTCCACAGCTGTAGTGGGGAACATTGGCTTCTCCAGTAGACAGCATGTCCAGCAAGACATCTGAAGTACCAAAGGTGTTATCATAGTTGTCATGGATGTTGTAGCCAAGTGTGAGATTGTGCAGGAGCTGGGGATTCTCCTTCACTAGTTCAATATTGCAAATCATGGATAGTATTTCTAGCTTTCCATAGTATAAACTAGTGTAAAACCACGATCATGTAAATATTAGCATCATTAACAGGAAGAACAACACTTTTTATCCATTTAATCATCTTTTTTCTATACAAACTAGCTGAAAGATAAGCCAATATTGATCCAAATCTAGAGGCAAATGATAGTCACCTATTTTAATATTTTTAGTGTTGAGGATGGGGATAGTCCTCAAAAAGTTTTAACAAATCAGGCTTCTGGTGTGCATGCGGAGAGGCTGCTCTCTCCGCCGTCTGGTTTTTCTCCGTTGGAAGACCCTGCAAAGGTCAAAAGTCGCCCTGGAGGGGCGACCACTGCTGAGGAGGACCCTCGACTGACCGCAGAAGGGCGGCAGCCCTTCCGTTGGATCTGAGGCAGCTCCTTTGGACCGACAAAGAAAAGATCAGCCATTAACATGGCCAATCACCAAGCCGTTCCTGCCGAAAGCCCAAAGCACTACTAAGCATGACAAAAGCAACCTGGAGGAGTTGGGTGAGACCTTACCTTACCTTTCCTGCTTCCAATTATTTTCCTGTAAAAGCCTTTGGAAATACCTTCTTCCCCCTTCTCAATTCATCGGCTCCTGCCTACTTTGGGAATATAAAGCTAAGGGAAAAAAATAGAACAACTAGACTAAACGACTAAATATTTGGACTTGTAATTTCTGGATACCTGGGCTCCCAAAAAGTTCTTTATTCTTACAGAGACTTATTGTTTTGCTTGTTTGCTAAGCTGGAAAAAAAAGGAATATTTCTTTCTTTCTTCTTTGAACCGGATAATAGCTTAACTGTGCATGCCACTAGGGACATCTTGTGGCGAAACTTGGTACAGCAAGTGAATTTTTTTTTGACTGGGAGACTTCTGAGACTAAAATTTGTCCTTGACATTATCAAAAAAGATAAGAACTTGAAACAGCTGGGTGGTGAAAATAATTCTCTATAGTGGAGGTGGATTCTTATTGACTTTTATTAAAAATAGCCTCCACTAAAGGACTATTTGCAAATACCACAGAAATGGAGGAACACCACCCACAGCTTAACTTCAAATTTATACTTGAAAAAATCTTAGAGGCTACTGAGCTAATGAATTCCAGACTGAAAAATATACGTGCCACTTTAAAGCTACAAAACGCAGCCCTGACTTCAATAAAGGAACTTACAACCCAAAAAGCAACAGAAGAAGAAGGAATTAACACTAAAGTGGATTTCAAAGAATGCCAGCTATAATCTACTCAGAACTCTGATACCCAAACTTTGATTCCATCCAAAGAATCTGCAATTTCAACAGAAACTGAAGAAAGCAACACTAAGATGGAAGGTGCTGAAGACTTACATACACAATACACTGACAATTCAGATACCCAGATGACCAAAAAAACAACTACAACATTGAATACGACTTTTCATCTAAACCAGCTGAAATCAGAAGAAGAAGAAGACCAGCCTGAACTCATGACAAATATACTAAGCCAAATATGGAGATTCAAACTATCAGGCCAACAATTTAATGACTATGAAGGGACTAGCTTCCTTGATAGGCTGATGACTGGATGGTCTCCCTTGATTCAAATGACATATGTAGGAATGAAGGGAGACCCACCCGAGGATTTAAAAGCCCTGTTATGGAAGCCTGTTTGGCACAAAAGGAAGGCCAGAGTTAGACTTAAAAAATGGTTTTCTTTATGTGACCTTTAATGGAAGAGCCTTAAATCTCACTTAATGGGATAAGGAGATTTTAAAAGACATTAATAGATTCAATATTCAGGATTTATACCTATAAGGGAAATAAATTAGTTACTAGAATAATAGTTTTGAATTATAACATAGAAGATGGATTCAGAGGATAAAGGTTATTTTATTAGTAAGCGATGATATTAGAAGGAGAAGGAGAATATGCATAATATGATTGTGAAATAAAATAAGAATTTATTTGAATAAATAATAAGTGTATTTTAGACATGATAACTATTCTGTAATGAACTAAGGGAACCATGGGTTATCCAAAACCTAAATACTATGGACATTAAGCCAACTGGAATACTGTAATTGAAATCAGATAAAAGTTAAAAACAGGATTTGAAGGCATATAAATCAAAAGTTGTTGATAAATGTTTCAAATGATTGAGTTATAACTAGCAATGTATTAGTTCGAAATCTGGTAAAATAACTAAGGGAAACAGAGAGGAAGTTTTTGATGATGTAATAAACCGACATATGTATGGAAAAGCGTGTTATTGGACTATGTATTACCCAACCACCAAGTTGCTTCCTTAATACCTGAAGCTTTGTAAAAATGGAAAATTAATAAAACTTGTTTTTAAAAAAAGGTTTTAACAAATCAGAAACATACCATTATTTTTAGCAATACTAATATTCATAGCCCAGAATAATTGTCATTAAAGAAGAACCACCATTAAAGGAAGGAGATTTCTGATAAGTAACCCAGAGAAGCTGTTCTAAAAACAAGTCATCTTCTATTCCTTTAAAAATCAGACATTGCATATCAATCGGTTATAAAAATATGGAAATGGTTGGACAGAGGAAATAACCATTTCAATCATTACTTTCAACCAAAGTCAATATTCCAGTCATGAATTTAGGATTGAACAGAGAGAGGAAAATAATGTGGACTTCTTTCAGGTTTCATTTGCCTCATGTTTCTACACTCAGAAAATAAGGCAAAAGGGAGAGGCTGTGTTAATCAAAAGGATTCAAAAAAAATTGTCAGATCCTGCAATATAAGAGTAAGTAAAACAACAAGAAGAAAAAAAGACTGTTAGAACTGCAGATGGAGGGAGTGAAACTCCATCGCATGACTTACAGCTGAATCTGACTAGAAGGAGCCATGTTGAAAGGTAATGTTGCAGGTGCTATTGCTGATGGAGAGATGACTATACCAATGAGAAGATCTCCTGGCCTATAGTAGCTCCATGGCTTTTCTCCATCCTGGTGGTCCAAATTCAATGGGCACTTCATTCTCAGCTTCCCAGAGAGTGGCTGGGACATCAGCAGCATCAGAAGCAGAAGCAGGAGGTCCATAATTCATAGGGTGGAATCAATCTCCTTCCTTTTTCTAAAAAAAGAATTAGAATTCAAAGCACTCTGACAGGGTGGAATATCCAGAGGCTTTCCTGATTCAAACAGAGAAACCAAGATTCACCTGAAAGAGAGAGAAAATATATTCAAGAGCACAGCTCCTGTCTGTCCTGTAATGTGAGCCACAAAAAGCATAGCCTGTGATATTTATCCTTTTCTGATGCCAGATCCCTTGCTTCAGTCTGATGTTTACATCAAAGGCAGTCACTGGAGACATAGGAGAAGAGATCTCAGAGACAGGGATGGTGATGATTACAGTGAGAAGGAGTTTCTGCTCTTGGGATCCTGAACTTCTTCCATGTAAGGAGGGGTAGCTGGAGAAAAGAAGGTTGGTGAAAAATCATAGATACACCTCTTGGGGCAGTGTTCAGGAGTGGTCCTAGTCCTTTCTGTTGGTGACACTTAATTCTAGTGCTGCCTGTGCTTTATCTCCATGGAATCACTCAGTATCCTTGAACCCAGCCTAATGTTAAGAGTTTGGGATTTCCTTTTCAATGAGATCTCCATGTATCAATTCTAATTTGCAGCTGATTTTATGTCGAGACTCTAGAAAGAGTACAGAGAAGAGCAACAAAGATGATTAGGGGACTGGAGGCTAAAGCATATAAGGAACGGCTGCTGGAATTGGGTATGTCTAGGGGGGACATGATAGCAGTGTTCCAATATCTCAGGGGCTGTCACAAAGAAGAGGGAGCGAAGCTATTTTCCAAGGCGCCTGAAGGCAGGACAAGAAGCAACAGATGGAAACTAATCAAGGAGAGAAGCAACCTAGAACTAAGGAGAAACTTCCTGACAGTTAGAACAATTAACCAGTGGAACAACCTGCCTCCAGAAGCGGTGAATGCTCCAACACTGGAAGTTTTTAGGAAGAAACTGGACAGCCATTTGTCCGAAATGGTATAGGGTTACCTGCCTGAGCAGGGGGTTGGACTTGATGACCTCCAAGGTCCCTTCCAACTTTATTATTATTATTATTATTATTATTATTATTATTATTATTATTATTATTATTATTATTATTATTATTATTATTATTATTATTATTATTATTATTATTAAATAAAACAATTGTGCTATTAGGTCAGCAATTGAGATGGTGGCAGCGCGCAGTGTAGTAGATGATGTGACCTGATTTCTTCCCACAACCATACAGGTGTTGGTTTAGGGCAGGGGTGTCAAACTCTCAACGTCAGGTGACGTGTTGTGACATATCACGACTTTTTTTCCATTGCCGGCAATGGGGTGCACACGGTTTCACTATGATGCATCCACCCCATGGGCCGGCAGTTTGACACCTCTGGTTTAGGGGGACCTTGTGGCAGTTCCTCTGATTATGTAGATGCACTTGGTGTGGCACAACTCCTGTGACATTCCCATCCCTGAGGCTTTGTTTGTCCTCCCCAGAAGACCTCCAAGTGCTTATAGTTCAGAGTCCCTGTTTATCTTGGTCAATTGTTGATAGATTATGTTTCTTACCTGAAGGGGGGATGTTAATATGGACAACTTGGCCTAGATGGGAGAACTGGGGGGGGGGGGTTGGGTGGGAAGGGGAGCTGATGGGATGGGCAGGTCCATCCTTACAATGAGGACCATGGGATGACCAATATCCCAGGTCCATCATTTGAAAGTTGTCCCACTGTTCAGTTCTCAGCTTCCACTCTCACTGCCTGGCTACCAGATCTTCAGTGGCTCCCATTCTGGCTGTTGCTTTTGAATGCCAGCTTGATGTGTAAGAAGGCTTCTCTCGCCCAGGATGTTGCCTGCCCTGTCTCACTGAAGTCTAGTTGTACCCCCAGAGGGGAGGAAACCTCAGTTGGAAATGTGGCCACCCACTTTGTGGGTTTCCCTCAGATGAGAGCCCAGGGAAGTGGAGGAGAGGTGGCTGGGGTCATCCATGGTTTGTTACAGGCTTTCAGGAGGCTGCACCTAGAGCTATCTTTTCGACCAAGGTTGGGTGTCTGCAAAAAATGTTTCCCCAGCCTGCTGAAGTATGTTGTGTGAATGTGGTCCTTACAAGAAGTGTCTCCAGCTTATTTCTGTTATAAATGATTGTTCAGCTAGTCCCTCTTAAATTAATATTCATAATTCACTGATTCATTGGTTCAACCTCCAAAAATAAACCATGATTAAAAGTTGCAAATGTGAATTCAGCCATTGGTGAGGTGACCAGATTAAATGGGTTGTATGGCTATGATCAGAGCCAGTCTGGTGTAGTGGTCAAGGAATCAGACTAGTAACCAGGAAACCATGAGTTCTACTCCTGCCTTGGGCACAAAGCCAGCTGGGTAAACCTGGCCCAGCCAATCTCTCAGAGCCCTGGTAAAGAGGCAATGGCAAACCACTTCTGGAAAACCTGAATCTAGCTACAGCCTTGCAAAACCAGCCGACTGGACTCCTATTTGCTAAACATGGGCAATTTTTTTTTAAAAAAACTAGTTGCTCTGTGTAGAAGCGGCAGGAAAACTGCAATCCTGATCATGACTGTGAGTTTTACATCCTCATGAAGGCTGTATACAGGCCGATGAAGCTGGAGTCCTGGAAGGCCAGGAGGGCTGCAGGAGGTTGATGTCCCTTCCTGTCAAGGGCAGGGAGGGTGTGCTGGACACAATCCAGCTCAGGCAGCCTCAGGTATGGTTGGAAAAGGTTTCTTTGAGGGAGGAGTCCTCCTAGCGGATGAGAAGGGTGGGAGAGAAGCAGTGACATCACAGCAAGGGGGGTTCCATGCAGTTGGGGGTCCAGGTCAAGGCACCCCTTTTGGTTGGCAGCACTGATGGTCAGCCAGGAACCTCCACAGGAGGTGAGTGTCAGGCACTTGCAGGCTAGGAGAGCTCATCCGAGTCCAGGGAGTTTGCAATCCTATTTGCTATTGGCCAACCTCAGCACACCCAGCATTGGTGGCACACCCTCAGTCCCCTTTGCAGGACTCAGTTGCTGATCCCCTGCAAGTGTGTTGTGTGAGTGTCCCAGCAGGTGGTTGAGCTGAGTGACTCAAACTCCACTGACCATCATGGAAGCGTATGCTCTCTTTAACCTACATTCAGTAGAAACCCTCTTTCCTGAGCAGTGTGGACTCATCAACTGAATTAACGGGTGAAGTTCACAGCTCATGTTTAGGTCATCCAGGTTTTTTCAGGCATTTCTGCAGTAGTTTTAGCAAGCTAGACACATCTCAGCCTGGCACTGACAGCAGGGAGGGGCAAAGAAGTTGGGCTTCAGAGGGAACCAGATTAAAAGTGGCTTCTTTCTCCATTGCATCTCCAAACACACCTCGAAGGAACTGGGGACTCATCTTTGATCGGCCGTAAAGCCCCTGACAATATGGACTGAGATTTTAAAACATGTTTATCTCATTTCATACATTCCAATATTTGGGAACCTTCTCCTGTACAAATGTATGTAGCAGATCATCATGCTAAGCCAGCATCTGAATGATATAGATTTTGGCATGGTACATTAAGCCAACATAGCAATTCTCTTTCCTTAACCTAAAAGTTAAAAGGTGTTGTGTAAACCTACCCAGAAGTTAAGGGTGTTGTGTGAACTCACCTAGATTTACCCCAAACCATCTATGGGATGGCCAATATAGTACGTCTGCACAGAGAATTTGAAACTTTTAAAGGACCTGCTTTTGGATTCAGTGTCCCTAGCTATCCAGCATGGCAACATTGACAGGATGAGAGAAGCCATTGCTTCTCTTCACAAGCCATTGCTGTGCCTGGCTCTGTTCTTGCAAGCCCAGCCAGGTGGCCTCCAACTCCCTAAAATTGGGATGATTTTTTGCAGCTGGTTGTGCTCCAAAGAGGTGACAAGAAACTCCCCATCCTGACAAGGAGAATGGGTTTCAAGTCCTCATGAAGGCAACTGGGGGGGATGGGGCAATGAAGCATGGATTCAGGAGAGCCAGGAATGACTGAGAGGCTATAGGATGCCTGTGGGCCTTCCTGGCAAGGGCAGGGAGGGCGTTCTGGAAGAGAGAAGGGAAGGCAGAGCTCCCAACCCAATCCAGTCAGGACAGCCTTGGGTGCGATCAGAAACTTCTCTTCTGAGGGAGGGGCCCTCCTCACATATGGGGGGGCTGTTGAGCATCACTAACATCACAGTCAGCATTGTCAACACAGAGCAAACATTTTCTTTATTTGCTTCCTCCCTTCTTTCTATTCTTTGACTCTCTAGAGATTTTTAAGGAGAGATTGGACAACCATTTGTCTGAAATGGTAAATGCTGAGGTTTCCTCCTTCAGCAGGAGATTAGACTAGAAGACCTCCAAGGTCCCTTTCAACTCTGTTCTTCTCTTTCAGGCATGCAGCATATTTAGCAAAGTGTTAACGGGGATACAGATTTGAGGACAGAGGTGGGGAGTTTAGTTTTAGCACCTATTGTGGGGGACGGGGCAGTGCAAGATGAAAAAGTTTATCTCTTCCAGCTTTTTTTGTGTTCTTTATTGAAGAAATGTGGGGTTTGGGGGGTGTGAGGGGGGGTCAAAGCCAGGAAAAGGTTTCAGGAAGCTCATCTGAAGCTGCCCCATCGTCATGCAGGGTCTGGTTTCCCAAGCCTTGCAAGAGCCAGGAGAGCTTTGCAGTCTCCCAACAGCCTGAGGTTCAGGGTGGAAAGCTTCAAAAGCAGCCGCCATTTCTACAAGGACTTGTCGGAGTATTGAAAATGGTGTCCACTTCCGGCAGGCCTGAGGATCAGGCCCAAGCACTGCAGGGTCCCGTTGGGGCAGGATCGAAGGGGAAGAGGCTTCCAGCCAGAGGGAAAGATGTTACCCAGCCACATCTGAAAGGCCACAGGACCCCCAACACTTCTATACATTAAAGAGGGGCTTGGTGGGGGCACAAGGGAATCAAGGAGGGGCTGAAGAAGGAGCTCACATTTGGGGAAAGGAGATGGAACAGGGGGCTCTTTTTGGGGGGTGACCCCAGCAGGCAGAAACTCAGCTGCATTGGCTTTCAGCTCTTATTTTCCCCAGGGTGGAACACTTTGATGTGAAGGAAGACAGACAGCCCTGATCTTGAATGGGGAGGGAAGTCCAAAGTCTGAAATCTTCCAGTGAGGCTTTTTGCCTAAAGCCAAGTTCTCCACCAGGAAAGATTTCCATTTAAGGCCTCCCAGGTCAGAGAGAGAAGCGAACTGCAGCTGACTCCATCTGTCTCTGCCCAAAGTCTCCCTGGAGGATTTGGCCAAAGAGCAGAGCTGAGACTTTGAGAATAATAATAATTTTCCCTCTCACCAGAGATCCCCGGCTAATTCAACTAGTTCTTGGACTCAGAGTTTGTTGGGCACTTCTCTGGAGAGAAATGAAAGGGGAACAATCCCCATAGGATTCAAAATGATAGGGCAGAGCTAGAATTAAATCTGTCAGCAAGAATTGAGATGTTGGAAAGTTCCATGCTTGAAATTGGCCCCAGAGGGAATACACGGCACCTGTGGCTGAAGAAAAAGAAATCTGATATTTGTTGACATAGCAGTTAAAGAGAAAATCCCGGGGACTACTTAATGCCTGAACATGTCACAGAATTGGAATAGCTTCCTACTGAGTTTAAACCAAAGTTTATTTTATTTTGAAAGTTCATGCTGAAGGGCAGCAATATAAAAAGACTGATGCAATAGTGTGACCAGGATCAAATAAAAAATAAAAAAATCTGCTAGTTAAAAACTGGTCATCAGGACTTGACATAGTTTTTTTAAAAAAAATCACACCCATGTACAGAGAATGAGAGAGAGAGAGAGAGAGAAATGAGAGAAATAAAGAATGCCTTTCACCCCACATAAGGAAGAAAGGGGGGGAAGAACCCATGTTCCACTGCCACTCCCTTCCACACATTGGGCATTGAGGGGGAAAAGCAAAGCCCAGACCTGTCACGTTGCCCATAGAAAAGGCTCAGGAAGGAGGAGGGGAACTGGGGGAACCCTTCGCACAACCAATTCTGGAAAGAGACTAAAGTGGATTATGGACTTTGGAGTTGCATTTCAGGGGGAAATGCAGCCAATGGGGGTTTGTGAAGCTCCGGTTCCTCTTTGTGTGTTTCCAGGAAAGGCTCCTGTCGGGAAGAAGCCATGCAGGGCCTTTGTCTCCAAAGGGGGATCCGGCTTTGCTGGGGAGGAAAAGGTGAGGGGGGTCTCCCTGGAGGGACCCTCTGGGGCTTTGAGGAAGGGGAATCCTGGGGGTCCCTCATGGCCCCCAAAGTCCCTCCAGCCGGGCTCTCCTGGGCAGCCGCTGCCCCCCACTTGCCCAAGCCCCCCCCAGAGGAGAAGCTCTTCATTGCAGCCATTTCTGAGTGGGGGGGAAAGGCCCTTCCAGGACTTCGGCCTCCCCTCCCTCTGCATTTCTGGCAGTTTTTGCCTCTTTCTCGTCACATGAAAAACTTTCTAATTTTCTATCCTTATTGGATATTTCCCTGTCCTTGTGTCTTTGCTCATTCAACCTCTTCTCCATGAGTCTGATTGGTGGCTGAGCTCCCAGGCAACCATTGTCTCTTCCCTCCTGCTTGATTGGCTGCTGCTGGGTTGCCATGAAGACAGGGGCAGGCCAGGACTAGAGGCAGCCACTAGGGAGGGAGAGGGATGGGGCTTTTGTCTTTGCTCAGAACTGGAGGAGTTGAAGGCAAAATCTTCTCTTTTAGGAAACCCAAAACCAGAAGAAAAGGAGGGAAAAATTAAAGAATATTTTAAAGAAATATTTTAAAAATGAAGGAAAAATTCAAGATTTTGACTGAAGAAAAACAGAAAACAAAAACTAAAAACAGATAAAAAGGAGGAAGATGCAGTGAAATAGGACATTAAAGAAAATAGGGTGGATAAAGAGCTTATAGAAAATAGAGATGTAAAATAGGAAACATTTTCATATTAATATTAATTTTGGCATTAGTTGAAAGCATTTATATTTTACAATTCCTTTTTGACATAAAATGTGAAAGCTTTCCTTTTGTGAAATGAAAATGTCTCTCCAGCCACTGAGGACAGAATAACAGAGTTGGAAGGGACCTTGGAGGTCTTCTGGTCCAACCCCCTCCCTGAAGCAGGAAACTTGATACCATTCCAGACAAATGGTTGTCCAATCTCTTCTTAAAATCCTCCAGTGATGAAGTACCTACAACTTCTGAAGACAAGCTGTTCCACTGTTCAATTGTTCCAACTGTTACTTCTAGGATGGATCTTTCCTTTATATATTTTGGGGACCACATTACAAAAAATGATGTTGAAAACCTTGGGGAAAGTGCAGGGAAGAGCAATTAGGATGATTAAAGGCCTGGAGACAAAAACATATGAAGAATGGTTACAGGATTTGGATATGGCCAGTCTTAAATAAAGAAGGCGTAGGTGGGTTATGATGGCAATATTCCAGTATTTGAGGAGCTGCCACAAAGAAGAGGAGATCAACTTATTTTCCAAAACACCAGAAGGCAAGGCAAGAAACAATGGATGGAAACTAATCAAGCAGAGAAGCAACCTGGAATTAAGAAGAAACTTCCTAATTAGAACAATTAACAAGTGAAACAGCTTGCCTTCAGAACTTGTAGGTACTTCATCACTGGAGGTTTTTAGGACTGGGCAATCAGCTATGTGAAATGCTATAGGGTCTCCTGCTTGAGCAGGGGGTTGGACTAGTCACTAGAAGATCTCCAAGGTCCCTTCCAGTTCTGTTCTGATTGATTGACTGAAATCCATTCATTTAGGCATCGTTTATTCAATGATTGCAGTTGGATGAAGGCACCACACAATCCACATGAACCCCAAATAATGTATATACATGGCTTGCATCTTTTTGTCTTCTATGAGGGAGTCTTTCAGCCTAACTTTATCTGAAAAGTGTTCCCTATGCCAGAACTAATTCAGTTTTAAAATGGGAGGTTTTTGTCATGGATTTGTTGAAAAGATAACAAGGTTTGTTTTCCTCCCTTATATTTCTCTCTTTGCTGGAAGAATCATTCAGAAACTTCTTCCTTGGGGAAGTCACCAAATGCAAGACTTGGGAGGGATCTTGGAGACCATCTAGTCTAATTTTTCTCAAACTCGGCAACTTTAAGAATGCAATGAAATTTAATTTTAATATATGCTGATTAGTGAAAGTAAAGTTCTATTCTATTCTATTCTATTCTATTCTATTCTATTCTATTCTATTCTATTCTATTCTATTCTATTCTATTCTATTCTATTCTATTCTATTCTATTCTATTCTATTCTATTCTATTCTATTCTATTCATCAGCTCCCAGAATTTTTCAGTCAGTATGGAGTTGAAGTCCACACCTCTAAAAGCTGCTGAGATTTAAAAATCCTGCTCTAGAGATAAATATATAAACCACTGACTGACTGGTTCCCCCCAGCTCTTCTTTGACGTCACCCTCCCCTCTGATTGGACCCCTTCCTATTCCATGGGCTCAACATAGCTGGTCTACAAGAACATAGTGTTACCCTTTTAAAAATAACATAAAAACTCAGAGATAGTAACCACAAACAAGATGCTTTGGGCATAAATAGTGGCTTGGCTTTTCTTGACAGCCTGAGAACTAGGCAAAATCTTAGATGTGCCTTCTTTCACAAGCCATGATCACAATCCAGATTGAGCACTTATATTGCAAATGTCACCATGCTGGGTAGCCATGAACCTTCCAAGATCCTATAACAAGTTTTCACTCCTGTGTGCAAATAGACTGCATTGACTTGCCCATAGCAGATTTATGGGTAAATCTTGGTGAAATCACACAACACCAGTAACCCAAGTTAATGAAGGAGAACTGCTATATTGGTCAAATGTGCCTTACCAAAATATATAAACCAGATGGCGGCTTTACATGATGACCCACTTCACACATTCTCCCAGGACAGGGATACTACATATGTTGACCTTCTTGAGATCAAAATGGGGAAGACTTTTGATTTATGTTTTCTTCCCTGTTTTATTGCTTGATTGCTTTTTTTTGCCTTAGACCAGGGGGCCAAATGTGTCATGCCGAAATCGCACCCACCCCATTACTGCCAATGGAAAAAAAGTTGTGATACGTTGTGACACGTCACGTGACATTGCGAGTTTGACATCCCTGCCTTAGACCCTCCCTCCGTCCCTGAAGGAAAACAGTCAGAAGTAACGTGAGCTCACTTACTTATAATAACTTGACATCCTTTACCTATCAATATGTTTGTTACTTATGTATTAGTCTCTTCTGCCATTTTGAGATGCATAAATATGAGTCCATCACTTTGTTGTGTGTCGGGCCGTCTCTGAATATTATTTGAGGTTGTCTCACCAGAGCATGCAAATAAACACTGCAGTAGGAGTTCATTACTTGCTCTGGGTCCTACATCTGATTCCACAAGTAATAGGATACTGAACACTGGAAAGTACCACAGAATAGAGGAATTTTCCCTCTATCCCTTTAAGAAAAAAGATTTGTTTCCATTGTCCACCTACAGAGGTTGCACTCTAACCACAGGCATTCCAGGTGGGTGAGGATTTTCCCTTCGATCCTCTTCTAGTTCCCCAGAGGACTGGAGGGGAGGAAGGGAGGGAGCAAGGAGACCAAATTGGCCAGTAGCTGCTCCCCCATAGGTGGGTTTCTTCAGAACTGAAGTAGCTCAGATGAGGGGAAAGTTTGACCCTGAGGACACCTTTTCCATTATTATATGGTGATAGAAGTAAAATATTGAACATTACGGGGCAATGAGGGAATCAAGAGGGGGGTTTTTTTAGAAAAAAAATCTCTGACAATCAGCAAAGGTCACATACCAACCACAGGTCTTTAATTCCCCCCTCCCCCCAAAGAAACTGGCAACCATGGACAGACTAGGTAGTGCTAGGGCAGTCACACAACTTAGAAGTGACAAAGATACCTGTATGCCAACCCTGTCAGAAAAGCACAGGCTATAAAGATGTCTGCTAAAGAAGATTCCTCACCAGAAGGAAGAAAGTCTGTTCAGCACCTGAACAGAAAAGCTGGAAAGGGAGGCTAACAGAGAGGAAGCCATGAAAAGGGTGAAAGTTGATCTGGAGCTTAAATAAATGGAGATTACTGAGAAAGAGCCGATCAGGAGAAAAATAAAAGAAGCACCAAATACAATTAGAGCTGTTGAAGTTGCAACACTGCAGCTTCTATCTAGACTAACCATTCTCCTCCCAATACAATCAGTGAAATACCAATTCTGAAAGAATCATGAAGGAGATGAGGTTGAGAACTTCCTAATTAACCATGAATATACCTACAAAGCTTAAAGCAGTACAAAGCCCAGGACATGGTTCATATGTCTCCTCTTTTAAAGGGTTGCTTAAGCCAAATATTAGCTAACCTGTGTGCTGAGGAAAAGGAGGGCTACCAACAGTTAAAAAAACACAAATATTAATTATTAATTAATTTTATTATTTGATGATTATGTTAGATTTTAATTTTATTAATGTAACTACTTTTATTTCCTTGAATTGTAAATAACCAAACTGTCAAATAGAGGAAAATGAAGCATATAAACCAACAACAATTGCAATCAATAATCAAATGTTATGAGTGTAAGAAATCATTTGATTATCAGGTCCCTACTGTTTTCATTAGATGTTCCTTAGTATTTAGATCTGGTCTCAGGATGATAATGTAGCACTTGGGGAAGAAGATGCAACCCAACAACCCAGCACCAGAAGACAAGATGGAGAAAACCTGCACGGCGACCATAGACTTTCCTTTGCTGCTCAGGTAGGTGGGCAGGAAGGAGACCCAGACACTGCAGAAGACCAGCATGCTGAAGGTGATCAGTTTGGCTTCATTGAAGGCCCCAGGCAGATTTCTGGCCAGGAAAGCCACCGTGAAGCAAATGGCAGCCAGGAAGCCCATGTAGCCGAGGACAATATAAAACATGGTGACAGAGCCTTCATTGCATTGAAGGATGATCTCTCCAGACTGGGAGTGCAGGTCAGAGTCAGGGAATGGTGGAGAAACTCCCAGCCACATGACACAGATAAAAATTTGGACACCTGAACATGAAAGGATGATAGAGTTGGCCAAGCTCTTCCCCAACCATCTCCTCATCCTGTTCCCTGGTTTTGAGGCCAGGAAGGCCAGCACTACCATGATTGTTTTGGACAACACAGAAGACACGGCTACTGAGAAGACAATACTGAACATTGTTTGTCGGAGAAGACAGGTGGCTTTCCTTGGTTGTCCAATGAAGAGAAAGGGAGACAAAAAACAAAGCAGGAGGGAGACTAGGAGGATAAAGGAGAGGTCCCGGTTGTTGGCTTTGACAATAGGAGTTTCTAGGTATTTCAGGAATATAATTAAAACAAGGCCTGTGGTTAGAAACAAGAGTAGAGCAAAGAAAATGAGGATGATGCCCGGATGTTCTCCATAGGACAGGAAGGTTATTTTTTTTTTAATACATTCGACTCGGTTCTTGGTTGGATATTGATCATCTGGACACTTGGTGCATTTTTTGATATCTGCGAAAACAAAGTAACATTTCTTTTATAGTCTTTCAAATTTCAAAAAAAACTTTGGCTGAGATGTGATACTGAGAGACAGGAAAGCCTCAGTAAATGGTATATTCTTATAGTCCAGTAAAAAAATCCCCAATATAAAAAAAACTAATGAAAACAAAAACAACACAATAAAATTAAAAGAAGAATTCTCTTGTGTTAGAACTTCCCTTCTCTGAGATAATCCACCAGATTCTTATCTTGCACTGACTTTACCTTATCCCAAATATCTGGGAGAAGTAGCAACTCTCCAGAAGTTTAAGCAGATGGGGGCCTATTGGATTTCAAGGGGAAGTGGGTTCAATAAGGCAGGAACTGCACCAGAAAAGGCAGGCTTGTGAGGACCCATAAAGTGGCAATGTTTTAGGGAACAGATCTTTTGCATGTCAATTACATCTCCTCTGGTGGGACAAGCAGATATCCTCAAGGAGAGAAAGCCCTGCAGATACCCTTGTTCTGTCTCATGTAGGGTTTGAAAAGTGAATTTCATTGCATTTGGGGGAAAAACTGGGAGCCTATGCAGCCAGCATAATCAGAGTGTCTTGTGGAAGAACATAAAGAAACCCAACATCGTGCATGGCTTTGCATTCTGGACCATCTGTAAATTCAAGGTGTTTTTCAAGAGCAACCCCATGAGTATGGGATAAAAACATAGAAACAGAAACTGATGGCAGAAAAAGACATAGTGCTCCATCAAGTCTACTCCTTTATTATTATTTTTTCTTATTTATTTAATATTTAATATATTTATTTATTTATTTCAGATGATGGGCATATGTTTATCCCAAGAATGTTTAAACACAGTTACTTCTCTCCCTCCATTGTTCTTCCCAATTAGATATTTCAGCTTATAAATCTTGATAAAAATTAACTCATTAATTGAAGGATTGATTGATGTTTCTTTTGGCCTGTAATGTAAAGTTGATTTAGGTATGCAAATCCTATTGATCTAAAATCATTCGTCAAGTTACAAAGAATACAGATATTTCTAAGAAAGTAAAAAATGGATGGAAACATCCACACTGGAAAATGAGAGATTAATAACAACAACAGGAAACCCTATAACATTTCCTATCCAATCCTATCTCATCCTGCAAGATCTTTTTCTTTTCCCTCCCATTAGGGAAGAAATTGTACACCATGAAAATTAAGATTAAGCTTCCTTAATACCTGGAGCTTTGTAAAATTGGAAAATTAATAAAACTTGTACAGTATATATAAAAAAGAAAATTAAGAAATACAATCAAATTTACATGTGTCGTTAACATGCATATTGATCAAAGTTTCCCTATGGTGTCACCCACCTTCCTGAGTGGAGATGGTCCCCTCTGAACAAGGAATACAGTCGTAGCAGCAAACTGGCTCTCCTTCTCGAGCTTGCTTGACAAATCCAGGATGACATTTTTCCACACATTTAGACTGAGGCAGAGACTGAGAAGAGAAAGAAGGAATGCCAAAGAAAATATGTTAGGACTCACCAGCCATGTAAGATGGAGGTAGACATGAACATTAGCCAAGTCGTCTCTGGGCTTCACCTAGGGCCTAGGCAAATACGAAATCTCTGACCACTTCCAAATGGTTGCAGGAGACACAATTGCAGGCAGATGGCTCATTCAGTTCCTCCCTTTTTCTTCTGATTTATCAGATTACAATAAAGTACCTTTCTATTTAACAAAGTCTGGATGGATGAAATTGAGAAAAGATTTAACCATTAAGTAGCAACCGGTGTGTTCCTCCTCATAGTGGAATTAACATGCATTCCTCCATTTTTCATAAATGCTTGATTTTAAAATATCCACAAATACTAAACGTTAGAGTGAACTTTATTGTAATATATATATATTATTTTTTCATTTCATTGGATTTATTAAACTAGAATAAAACTGTGAGGAAGAAAGAAACTTTTAACCAGTAGGATCTGTAAAGGTTTCTTCTGAAGTGCATAAAACATTGCAAAGCTGCTTCCCTTTGAAAGCAGTCCAAAATTATCTCCGGTTAAGATAAAAAGGGAAATTTTCTTACAAATAAGGGCTGTCAACCTTAAATATATTCTTCATTCATACATATATTTGTTCAGTTTATATGGTTGCCAGGCTGGTGAACTAAAATTAAAACTGGCTGACTAGTTTCTAAAACTATAGTGAGGTGAGATGGAGGTGAGGTCATGAGAATGTGTCCTTCAAAAAGGGTGAGTCAGGGATCTTTTGATGCACCACATGTATCATGAGTGTGAGCCCTGTGTGGGAAATGGATACTCAACACAAGGTATCCAACACAAGGTCCTTTCTGTTGAAAGAATACAATTAGGTGACACAATCTGACAGGGAAATACACACTCATATTTATTATTAGTTTGATTTGTACCCTCTCAGTGTATCCTAGGGCAGAGCTTTTCAACCCGGTGGTACGCATAACACCAGTGGTACGCGAGCACATGGCTGGTGGTACGCATAGGACGGGTTGAAAAAAAATGTAAAAAATTGTAAAAATAAATGTAAAAAAAAAGTGTAAAAGTGGATGAGGTGAAGCGGCAGCAGCGCCGCAGAGGCTTCTGGCAAAGTCAGCTGGAACTGCATGTTGCCTGGGTCCTACTGAGAGCCCAGGATCAAAGCGCGCAGCTCCAGCTGATTGGCGGCGGCCTTGGGGGTGGCAGGCAGCCTCATGCAGTCTTCAGGGGAGATTCTGCTGGAGCTGCACGACGCATTGCCTGCCCCCTCACCCCCGCCCAGATGCCCTCACCTCCCCCAAGCGTTGTTTTTTTTTACTCACCTGCTTTCAGCAGCATTCCCTTTCTCCTGTCCTTCTCAGCCTTCGCCATGTGTTTGTGAGACAAAAAAAAAAGTTCCATGAGACTTTCTAACTTCTCGCGAGAAGTTAGAAAGTGTCATGGAACTTTTTTTTTTTACCCACAAGCACGTGGCGAAGGCAGAGAAGCAAATGAAGGCAGAGAAGCAAAAGGAGAAAGGGAGTGCAGCTGAAAGCAGGTGAGTAAAAAAATGCTTGGGGGAGGCGAGGGCATCTGGGCAGGGGCGGGCGTGCCAACCTTACCCTGCATGGTGGCAGGAGGGTTAACGGTGGGTGCGGGGGGCCCAGGAGCAGCTGTGCAAAGCAGGCAGAGGAGAGGCCGGGCAGATTGTGGGTGCCAGCAAGCGAGCGAGCACACGCCAATTTGCGCCCCTGCCCATCTGGCTCGCTGGTCAGAGTGAAGGGGAAGCTTCTGCGCAGTGGGCAGCTTCCGAGTGGCAGGCACGCCAAGTGGCTTCCGAGCGGCAGGCGCACCGAGTGGCTTCTGAGCAGTGGGCGCGCCGAGCGGCTTCCGAGCGGCGAGAGCGCCGAGCAGCTGCTGAGCGGCGGGCAGCTGCTGAGTGCGGGTGGCTCAACTGTAGCTGCACACACTGAGCGTGGCGCATTCTCACCACACGGAGCGGCTGGCAAGGTGAACCAGCAACATCCTGGCCCTACCTGCGCACGTGCACGCGCAGAGGCTGAGGCGCATGCGCTCTCCTCTGCCTCTGCGCATGCACAGGCAGGGCCGTGATGTCGCCGGTTCACCTCACCGGCCGCTCCGTGTGGTGAGAATGCACCGCTGCCTGCCAAAACAAGGCTGGGATCTGGACAGTGTAGTGCAGGACAATGGAAGGGAGGGAGGGAAGAAAGGAAGGGACAAAGAGGGAGGGAAGGAAGGAAGGAAGGAAGGAAGGAAGGAAGGAAGGAAGGAAGGAAGGAAGGAAGGAAGGAAGGAAGGAAGGAAGGAGGAGGAAGGAAGGAGAGGGAAGGAAGGAAGGAGGAAGGAAAAGGAAGGAAGGAAGGAAGGAAGGAAGGAAGGAAGGAAGGAAAGGAAGGAAGGAAGGAAGGAAGGACAATGAAGGGAGTGAGGAGGAGGACAAGGGAAGGAAGAGAAGGAAGGAAGGAAGGAAGGAAGGAAGGAAGGAAGGAAGGAAGGAAGGAAGGAAGGAGGGGAAGGACAATGAGAGGGAGGGAGGGAAGGAAGGAAGGGACAAAGGGAAGGAAGGAAGAAAGGGAAGGAAGGAAGAAAGGAATAGGGAAGGACAGTGAGAGGGAGGGAAAGAAGGAAGGGACAAAGAGGGAAGGAAGGAAGGAAAGGAGGGAAGGAAGGAAGGAAGGAAGGAAGGAAGGAAGGAAGGAAGGAAGGAAGGAAGGAAGGAAAGGACAATGAGAGGGAGGGAGGGAAGGAGGAAGGGACAAAGAGGGAGGGAAGGAAGGGACAATGGGAGAGAAGGGAGGGAAGGAAGCCAGGCACCCACCCCAGTCCCATCCCCCTCCACCAGAGACCCATGGATTCCCCCCCACAGGCACCCTGCAACCTGGGTGATCAGCTGGCCACACTCCCCGGCCATTGATCACATGACCCTGGGACACTGTGAACGTCATAAGTATGAATCAGTTGCCAAGCATCCGAATATAAATCACATCACCCTGGGGATGTTGCAACAGTCATAAGTGTGAAAAATTGTCATAATTTGCTTTTTTCAGTGCCGTTGTAACTTCAAACAGTCACTAAGTGAATTGTTGTAAGTCGAGGACTACCTGTACTTTCTCATTTTTTCCTCTTTTTTTTTGGTCAAGTTTTTGATACCTTGCTGGGCGAGTGGTGGTACTCGGATATTGCCTTATCCGAAAAGTGGTACAATGGGTGAAAAGGTTGAAAAGCCCTGTCCTAGGGCACTAACAATAAAGATAAACAGTTGCATTTAAGGGATTTTCAGATGAAGTGCACTTTTACAAGCCAATGCCCAAATCTAAGTAATATTTCCCTTGAAATTGTCCCTTATTATTTCTTGTTATGTACTGAGCTTTAATTGGAAACAGGTGCAGGAAGCTGCACCGGAACCGTTGGCAGACCACGTGGCCTGCGAGCCATTTTGTTCTCAGTTCTGTTTAGCTACCAATAAAGAAGTACCTGTTTGTGAGTCCTGTCTCTTCAATGCCTACCAATGCAAGAAACAGAACATTTCAGATATCAAGATTTTTATGCACCAAAGTGATGCTTCAGTACTTCAGTTTTCAAGCCATTATAATGGTGAGATGGGCAGCAAATAAATTTAATCAATCAATCCATAAATGAGCTCAGATCAGACCAGTCATTATTATTTCATGTGAACTGAAAGCCTTGGACCTCCTTCCTAAATTCCACTATCCCAGTAGGGTTAGAGAGTGGCAGCTGTAACATGTTCTCAGCTGATTAAAAACATCCCAGACTATGGTCCTGCAATTTTGGGAGACCCCTGACTCCAATCAAGGCAAGATGAAGCTTATTTAACAATTGGACCAACAGGACCTCCATCCAGTCTTGATTCCATTTCATTCGATTCAGTCCAAATCTGAACTCAGGGACTGGTCAACAGAATTGCCTTCACCTTTGATATTTGAAGGCAAAAAACTAGTGAACCTGAAGCTATTAACACCAAAATCTCCAGCATATGAGGCCCTGTCTCACCAGTTTTACGGTGATACTAAACTGCCGAAGGGACACTAAATGGCAATAATTTGTGTCCTAAATAATAATTACCCCATATCTCATTTTGAATCAGCTTACAACAGGGTTCAGCATGACAGCATCAGAAGGGAAGTCTTGGTCAATAGAACTGAAGCATGCTTATCTGCCTAAGAAAATTATAGAGGTTTTACTCCACACATTCAATTCTCAGTGAAGGTTACCCACTTTTTTGACTGGGTTTAGCCCACTTGAAAGGGCTTTGGAAAAAAGAGAAAAGACATCAATATTTCCCCCACCTTGTTGAGCAACTTTAACTGTGACAAAGCATCTTGGTTGATTGTAAGTTTCTGTCTTTCAAACGTCCCCAATCGCTTGTCGATGGGATCCTCCTTGGGGAGAACTACCTTACTAATGATCCTCAGATCTGCTGCTACATCTCCATTTTGATCCAAGTACACTTTCAGCAGAGAAAGATTGTATAATTCCCTCTTTTCTAGAAATGGATGGAACTAGAATGGAAACATCCAGGAATTTAAAAGCAGAAATCTTGGTTTCTTATCTCTTATCACTTTTGTGATAAGTGTTACCATTATCTTCAAAATTGAAGTACAAGGATTCAGCAATATTTCACAACAACAACAACAACATAATAATAATAATAATAGTAATAATAATAATAGTAATAATAATAGTAGTAGTAGTAATAATAATAATAATAATAATAATAATAATAATAATAATAATAATAATAATAATAATAATAATAATAATAATAATAATAATAATAATAATAATAATAATAATAATAATAATAATAATAATAATAATAATAATACCGAAGCGTACAGCTGATTGATATCGCTGTACCAGGAGATGCCAGAGTCGAAGAAAAAGAACTGGAAAAAATTACGAAATATCGCGACCTGGCTATCGAAACTGCACGATTATGGATGAAACGTGTAACAGTGCTACCCATTGTCATCGGGGCACAGGGAACTATGTCAAAAAACTTCGCAAAACACATCAAGAAACTGCAGCTTCCTGCAATAACTCCAGCAATGTTACAAAAAACTGCGCTACTCGGAACATCTTATATTTTAAGAAGGTACCTGGTTGACACCTAGGATGCTGGTAGCAACCCGTGTCAACCATCAGCGCCAGCCAATTTGAATGTTCAGTTGACTGAAGTTCATGTTTAATGAATAAAACAGATAATAATAATAATAATAATAATAATAATAATAATAATAATAATAATAATAATAATAATAATAATAATAATAATAATAATAATAATAATAATAATAATAATGGGAACTGCTACCATCCTGCGACGATATCTGTGATACCGTCAAACATCCACATCTGCCTGACCCAGGTCCTCGGTAAGGACTCGATAGACAAAAATGCCAAATCCAGTCTGAACATCTGGCTGACTGTGCGATGATCCATAATAATAATAATAATAATAATAATAATAATAATAATAATAATAATAATAATAATAATAATAATAATAATAATAATAATAATAATAATAATAATAATAATAATAATAATAACTGTGCGATGATCCATAATAATAATGATGATGATGATGATGATGGTGGTGGTGATGTTGGAAGGGACCTTGGAGGTCATCTGTACTCTTTCTATAGGTGACCAAAACTGGATGTAGTATTCCAAGTGTGGCCTTACCAAGGCATTGTAAAGTGGTATTAATACTTCACGTGATCTTGATTCTATCCCTCTGTTAATGCAGCCTAGCACTGTGTTGGCCTTTTTGGCAGCTGCAGCACACTGCTGGCTCATATTTAAGTGATTGTCCACTAGGACTCCGAGGTCCCTCTCACAGTTGCTACTATTGAGCAAAGTACTCCCTATACTATATCTGTACATTTGGTTTTTCTTGCCTAAATGTAGAATCTTACTTTTTTCACCATTGAATTTCATTTTGTTAGATAGCGCCCAGTGTTCAAGTCTGTCCAGATCCTCCTGTATCTTAAGCCTGTCTTCTGGAGTGTTGGCTATTCCTGCCAGCTTGGTGTCATCTGCAAATTTGATGAGTTCCCCATCTATCCCCTCATCCAAATCGTTGATGAACATGTTGAAGAGCACTGGGCCCAGAACAGAGCCCTGGGGCACCCCACTACACACTTCCCTCCATGTAGATGCGGTTCCATTGAGGACCACTTGCTGTGTATGGCCGGTCAGCCAGCTACGAATCCATCTGGTGGTGATGCTGTCTACCCACATTTTTCTATCTTGTCAAGTAGTAGGTTGTGATCTACTTTATCAAATGCCTTACTGAAGTCCAAGTAAATTATATCCACAGCATTCCTCTGATCCACTAATTTTGTCACTTGGTCAAAGAATGCAATAAGATTTGTCTGGCATGATCTGTTTTTGACAAACCCATGTTGGCTTTTAGTAATGACTTTGTTTGCCTCTAGGTGTTCGCTGATTCGTTGTTTGATTATCTTTTCCAGAATCTTCCCAGGTATTGAAGTCAGGCTGATAGGTCTGTAATTCCTGGGTCCATTTTTTTTCCTTTTTTGAAGATGGGAACTACATCAGCTCTTTTCCAGTCCTCCGGTAGTTCCCCAGTGCTCCAGGATCTTTCAAAAATATAGTTCAGTGGTTCTGAGATCACATCTGCCAGTTCCTTGAGAACCTTGGGATGTAATCCATCTGGTCCTGGTGATTTGAACTCGTCTAGGCTGGAAAGGTGCTCACTTACCATTTTCTTGCCTATCTTAACTTGTGTTTCTATTCTGTTTTTTACGGCACTATTTTTGATAGGTTGGTCTGTTTTTTCCCTTTGGGTAAAGACAGATGCAAAAAACGAGTTAAATAGTTCTGCTTTCTCCCTGTTGCTTGTCACCTTCTTGCCACTTTCACCTACTACTACTCATGAAGTATACTGAGAAAATGTATATTGAGAAAATGTAATTTTAATTTTAAAAATTAATTTTAAATTTTAATTTTAAATGTAATTTTAATTTTAGTTCTAATTTACATGAAAGCTGGGACATGACCGCTGAAGTAAAGACAAGGATAGAGAAAGCTCGAACAGCATTCTTCAAAATGAAAAAGGTCTTCTGCAGTCACGACATAAGCCTAAGACTGAAAATCAGGCTTGTCAAATGCTATATTTTTTCTATCCTGCTCTATGGAGTAGAGAGTTGGTCTCTGACAGAAGGCCACCTGAAGAGACTAGAAGCATTTGAAATGTGGATTTACAGGTGGCTGTTATACATAACAGCTGGGTGGATAAGATCAGAAATGAGGAGGTTTTAAGCCGCCTGGGAAAGCCAAGGGAAATCATCAAAACAATTAAAAAATGAAAGTTAGAATATTTCGGACATGTGATGCGACACCCAAAAAAATACGGCATACTCCATTTAATCCTCCAGGGAAAGATTGAAGACAAACGAGGTCCAGGCAGAAGAAGAACATCATGTCTTCAAAATCTAAGGGACTGGTTTGGACAAAACTCAGCTGCACTTTTTCGTGCGGCTGCTGATAAAAACAGGATCGCCAACATGATCGCCAGCGTCCAATAACGGATATGGCACAAGAAGAAGAAGAAGAATTGACAAAAATTGTCAGTCACATATAACAATCTAGCAAAGGTCACCAATCAAGTAAACAAAATACACAAATAACTAGAGTATTCATAAACTCCTTGCAAACAATAGGGTGATTACCAGAAAGCAAGGATTTGTTAAGAAGAAAGTTGCAAGGCTAATCTTCATTCAGGTAGACGAGATAGGAAAAATGACCAGATGAAGTAATTCTACTTTATTGTAAGGCTATATTAACAAAATCTTGCAGTGTGAAAGTACAAATCTTTCACCATCTCTTTTGACAGTCAAAAAATTTAGGGAGGACTTTTTCTGAGTTTCTTTCTCTGCCTGTTACGCAGCTGTGCGTTACCCCCCCCCCCAAAAAAAAATCTTATCTGATGCTTCCCTGCATCTCTTTCTCTGGTCCTCCGAACTCATTCACATGTATCGTTATACTTCCTTAACAGATTGTGTGAATGCTGGTGGTATAACTTGTTTTTAGATAAATCATGATTTTGTGATGGAAAAATTATAATAACAGTTGGACAAAGTTATTTTGGTCTCCTTTATAAATTTCCAGCTTCTCTTAGGTCCCTATAGATCCCTGTCATGATGCTGCCATCCTGATGGGAGGGGGGACCTTTGGAGCTCTCCTGTGATGTGTTTAGCTTTGCTTTGTTGACTCGGTTCCGCTGCCCGAGGCCATCTGCCTCATGGTCTGCAAATGGATGGTTCTGTTCCTTTGAGGATAGAGTCTCTGATTACCAACACTCTCCTTTCTTTTTTTGGGTGGGGGCTGCAGTCTGGGGTGCTTTTCTGTTTGTCTCAGGTGTGTTTGTTGATGTGGGTTTTTTAAGGATATTTGAGGTGAATTTTTTAGGATTATTTGAAGTTGTTTCTTTGCTAAGTGTCTGCATGTCTTCTTTGAGGGAGAGGTTGTGGGACTGCGTGTTTCCTTCTAAGGGGAGAAATCAATTGCTTAGTTTTAATGGGGTTGCTTCTGGTTGGGTAGGATAGACAGAAGGGTTTGTTTGTTGCATGTTGTTTCTTTCTTTGAGTGTTGTGTTTCATTCTGTGTGTGATATACCTCCATTTGACTTCCTCCAAGGGTTTATCAGTAGGGTTAAATCCTCTGGGAGTTATTTGTTCATTATTTGGTTCAGTTTGGGTGGAGCTTTCTTTCGTGTGTTGGGGTTTGACTAGAGTTGCTTCTAAGTTCCTAACCTTTTCCTGTAGTAGTTCACATAATTTGCATCTGATGCATGTGTAGTTTGGGTGTTCTTTGGGCATCAGTGCATACATGGAACATGTATTGCATATCACAATAGTTTCAGTCACCTGTTCCATGGGTTTGCTGTTTGGTAGTCCCTCTTTTTGGTTGATGGTTGTGTTTTGCTGTTAGCTCTGTTTCTAGCTTTTCTGTTCTGGGTAATTATGGCTGTTTTGCTGTCCTTTTTTCTGCCTGTTTGTGCTACCTTGTTATTTATTTAACCTTCTTACTATTGTGTTAGTTTTATTTATCTTTCTTCTTCCCTCTATCTTTTTTTAAAGTTTTTGAGCTCCAATTCCTTTTTATGCTTTACTGGGGGTCTTCCCTCCCTTCCTATTGGGATCTCAAACTTAATTGTTGCCTTCACTTCTGTTGCTCGCTGCTCCGGCCTCCTGTTGTTTTCTCCCTTCTGTCTTTGGTGCTGGCCTCTGCTCTGGTCAGGCCTCCGTTCAGCTTTCCAGTCGCATCAGCTGCTCGGCCTGTTCTGCTCCTCTCAGCCAGCCACTCAGCTCAGAAATCAGAGAGGTCTCTGGCTCTCGAAGTCTCTCTGTTGTGAAGCTTAAGATCTTAAGCCACGAAGCCCAGAGAGCACAAAAGACCCTGAAAAGGAATTTAGTTTGATGGATCCTTGTTGGGACCCATTACCTTCCATGGCTGCAGCCTTGGAGCCCCCAACCTCTCTTCACCCTTCTTCCTTCTACTCTGGGGTTTGGATGCAGCACTTAAGGCATGGGCCAGAATCTTAATGACACTGTAAGTAATGCTTCCATTTCTGACCCAAATCCTATTCTTTTTCTCTTGAGTGTCCACTGGTGCTTTCTGGGTGCATCTTTTCCAGCCTTTGACAGAAAAGGTGTGTTTTGAAACAGAACAGTGAAAATACTCAGCTTGAAATTCAGGTTCCACAAAGAAATATCTTTTAAAGGCATTATCGTTTTTCCAACTCTTTTTCCACTGAAAGGGAAAGCTCCAAATACTATGGACGTGCTTGAGACGCCAATCCTTTTTAATTGAAAATACTGCAGCCAATGTCATGATCCAGATTTTCCCTTCAGTGGGTCCAGGCAAGCCTTCAAGTGCTGAATGGAAGGGAAGAATTCTGTTCAAAAGGGAATCAAATTATATGAAGTGAACAAAGATGTTGACTTGTCTCCACTTAGAGAGGGTATCCCTGAGGAATGCGGTACGTCCAGTCGTTGAGAATCGTTGTGATATAACAACACAAATTCTATTCTTGACAAGCATAGGAGTAAAAGTTCTCATGAAATTCTCTCCCTTCTCTGTGTCTGGAGCAAAGAGACCAATCAGGGCCCATCCAAAATGGAGGAGAATTTGGACAATTCCTGGGTACTGGATCCCTTCTTTGGGGAGCATCGGATGGAAAAAAGGGAATTGACTTTTATCACTCAGAGCCTCTGAAGCAATTCTATTACTGACCTGAAAAAACAATGAAGAATTCTATGTTATATTTGGGGTCCTACCAAGTCCCAATTTTTAGATTTTAATGAATCCAACTTCTTTCTCATGCACATATTAGAACATTTCCGGTTGATTAGTCATTAGGCCATATCAAGATACAGGATATAAAACACAGAACATTAAGAAGACTGCATGTAAAAACAGAATTTAGAAAAATAAGTACAATAGAATAAGCATAAAGAATAAAAATAGTATTTCTTTATAACCCTAGAAATTACTACAATCAGACAATAATTTCCTTCCGAAAAGGACTTTGTTATATATCATTTTTGAATTCTGAGCACAGAGGAAATACATTTTTTTAAATATTAGGATCCCAATAGACTGTTTCTCTAAAGTGCAATCCATGATATTGATCTCCCTATTTCTTAAATAATTGTCATTCAAAATAATAGATGTATTACATCTTCTGTTTCTGGAGCTCCACAAATACAAGTATATTCATTGTAAGGAGTTTGGAAGATTTAACTCAATACTTGGAAGGTACATTTGTAGCAGCTGATGCTTTTCAGTGTGCCAACCTTACTGAAGATGGCCCTACTTTTCTCTATTTTGACCATCTTGGATTCTTTGTGCAGCATTTTTTTAGGTTTTTCTCGAGTGGCAAAAAAGACAGGGAGATGACAGTTCCTAATATAAAATCAAGAATGTTTTAAATGAAATTTGTTTGTTCTAATAGCGTTTGGGAACTCTTATTAGTTTAATGAAGAGAAGGATGAGGGGTGACATGATAGCAGTCTTCCAATATCTCAGGGGCTGCCACATAGAAGAGGGAGTCAAGCTCTTCTCCAAAGCACCTGAAGGCAGGACAAGAAGCAATGTAAGGAAAACGTAAATTGGCAATTTATGTTTCAAAAACTAGATGAAATGGACTTTGGAAAAAACTTTATAAATATAATCAAAACAATTTATTACAGACAAACAGCAAAAGTAATTGTAAATAGAAATTTTACAGAAAACTTCAATATTAAAAAAGGCACAAGTCAAAGATGTCCACTATCTCCATTGCTATTCATACTAACATTGGAGGTATTAAATAGAAACATTAGACAAGATATGGAAATTAAAGGACTGGAAATAAAAAATGTAAAATATAAATTACAAGCATTTGCAGACGATTTAGAAGAGTCTCTTGAGACAAGCTTTAAGCTTATGAAAAAGATAGGAGAATTCGGAGAAGAGGTTTCCGGTTCCGGATCGCGGCTCTGGTGGACGTTCAGCGCGATCGCTCCCTCCGCCATCCGGTTTTTTCTCACCGGGGGACCCTGAAAGGGGTCGAACGTTGCCCTGGAGGGGCGACGAGTGAGTAAGAGGACCTTCTGATTGATCGTGGAAGGGCAGCAGCCCTTCCATTTGATCTGGAGCAGCTCTTCAGACCGACGGAGAAAAGATCGGCCACTCACATGGCCCATCATTAATGCCATTTCCAGCCGAGGCCAAATTTACAGCTAAGCACTTGAAAGCACTGCGGAGGAACTGGGTGAGATCTGCCTTCTTTCTATCCCAAATATTTTTTTCCTGTAAAAAGCTTTTTGAAACTGCCTCCCCCTGTGAGGAGAGAGGGAAGGGAACATTTTTTCCCCCACCCTCTAAAATGGCGGCGTTTGATTACATAAGGGTAATAAAGCCCTGAAAAATAAAATTAAGTAATTGGACTTACATGCTTCTCATATTTGGTGATCCAAAAAGTTCCTATTTTCACGGGAACCTGCTATTTTATTTACTTGACAAAAAAAAGACAAAGAATCTAAATTGGATAAAAGCCTAGCCTTTCTGAAAAGGATTTTAAATGCTATCAGAGACATCTTATGGTAAAGCTTGGTATAGCAAGTGAATATCCCTGGCAAAGAGACCTGTTTACAACCTAGATCTGTCCTTGGTACTATCTAAAGATAAAAAAACTGAAACAGCTGGGAGGTGAAATTGGCTTCTAAGAACTGTGGAGGTGAACATTCACTGACTTTTGTTTAAAAAATTAGCCTCCACTAAAGGACTATCTATAATTATTCCAGAAATGGAGGGGGACCAGCAACAAACTTTGATTGATTATAAACTTATACTTGAAAAAATTCTTGAAGCTACTGAGATAATTAAATCCAGACTGAAAGATAAAGGCGCCAGCTTGAAACTACAAACTGAAACCCAGATTCCAACTAAAGAACTTATAACTCAGAAAACAACAGAAGCAGAAGAAATTAACATTAAGACAGTGGACCTTAAGGAACAACAACAATATATTGAAAACTCTAACAACCAAATCCTGATTGCAACTAAAGAACCTGCAACCCAAAAAGTAACAGAAGCAGAAGAAAATAATACCAAAACAGAGGATGCTAAAGATCAACAAGGACAGCTTATTGAAAACCTAGATAACCAAATAATAACTATAAAATTGGATATGACTTTTTACTTAAACCAGAAGAAACCTGAGGAAGAAGAAGACCAGACCGAATTGAAGATAAAGCAAATACTGAGATTTGAGCTACTAGGGCAACAACTTAATGATTATAAATGCACCAGTTCTTTTGGAAAATTGATGACTAGATGGTCTCCTTTGATTCAAGTAACATGTGCCAGAATGAAGGGAGACCTATCTGATAACTTAAAGGCATTGGTATGGAAACCCGGTTGGCAGAAAAAGAAAACTAGAGTTAGGTTTAAAAAATGGGGCCCTTTGATTTACTAGAGAGATCCTAAACTTTCAACTAATGGGCTAAAGGGAGATTTGGAGATGAAGGGGAATATGACTATTAGACTCAAATGTTGTTGGGAAACGATAAAAAAACAACAAGGGATTAATTGGCTTAATAATTAGGATTTAGTTTTATAAGGGAAATGGAAATTAAATACTAGGAATCAGCCTTGAACTATTGCTTAGCCCAGAAAATATAGATGATAGATTTGAGACAATAAAGGTTACTCTACTAGTAAGGTGTGATGTACTAGGATGAGAAATAGAAAATGTTTATGAAATAAAACAAGAATATATTTAAGTAAGTATTATGTGTATTCTAGATATTATAACTCTTTTTTTAAAACATGTTTTATTGGTTTTTCTTAATTTTTACATCAAAGTGCTTGAGAAACAACGTGGTGGTGGGGAAGTCAGTCATCCAAATACAAAATCATACATATATAACTCAGGTTAATTCATTAAAAGTTCCCTCTCTATTTCCCACATATAATATGATATATTCAAATTTAATACAATCCTGAATAAAATTCAATCAATCAAAACATTCATCAATATTATTTCATCTATTGAAAACCAGGTCCTGTTTTTAAGCTTTACCAATTTATAATTACCATATTCCAGTTAGCCTTAAATAAACATCTTGTTAACACTTCGGGTATCCCTCGTTTCCCTTTTTTTCCCTAATGTAATAGATATATCTAAAATGCGTATATTATTCCAACAGTAACATTCTTATATTTTCCCCATATATTCTATTTCTTAATCTTATTAATACCATTTCTTCTCTTATCATAAATCTCTCTTATCTTCCTTTCATTACAAAATAATTGTCCTGCCTAAAATAAAAATATTACTAAAAAAAATGCATTTCTACTTTATTTTAAATATAAATTCTATTATTCAATCTATATCCATAAAAAGTCTTTTTAACCCATTAAGTAAAATTCAAATCCCCTCCAAACAATTATCATGTAGACAAACACATTATTATGAAAGCCATTTTCTTACTAAATTCACATACTCCATTGATTATTAAATCAGTCTAGATCTCTAATGCCTTTTTAACCCATTAAGTAAAATTTTAAATCGCGTTTTTAAATCTAACTCTGGCTTTCTTTCTGTGCCAAACCGGTTTCCATAATAAAGCTTCTATATCACTGAATCTCATTATTTGCATAGGACTATTTATCGACACTTCTGTCTGGTCAAAGTTCTCTTCCTCTTCTTCTAGTGTCATCTGGATGATATAATCAATTTTATTCCATGTTGTAGTTACTAGTTGATTGTCCACATTTTCAGAGTTTTCAGTAAAACATGTCCGGATGTCAATTCCTGTTGTTTTTGATACTGCAGATATCTTAGTTAAAGTCATTCTTTGATTATCAAAGTTCTCCATAAGTTTGCAATCTCTTCTTCTGTGTTAGTTAGTTCCTTTTCTGTTGTTTCTTGACTTGTGGCGTAATTCTCTTTAAGTTGTGTATCTTGTTGCATAGAGACCTCTTTGAAGCTAATCTGTGCCTCCTCTATTGTTCCTTGGCCTATAGAATGATCCATTGAGGTTTGAAATTCAATTTGTGGTTCTGGAATTTCATCTTTAATCTTTCTCCAAGATTTCATGTATTCTGTACCTTCCAGAATTTTTTCCAATATAAGCTCATAGTCAAGCTGTGGGTAAGATTCCTCCATTTCAGTGGTGAAATACTTTTAATCTTTTAGTGGGGGCTATATTTACTAAAGACAACAGATATCCACCTCCACACTAGTAAACAAATTCACTACCCAGCTGTTTCAGGTCTTTTATCTTTTTCCCATTCACTTGAAGATCAATCCATCTTCAAGCACCAAAATGAAAAACAGTTGCAGTAACAATTTTTGCCACAAGATGTTCTCAGTAAACTGTAAGATCCTTTTTTTCCCCAAATTAATAAGTTTTTTTCTCGTTAGGAAAATAGAAGGCAAATATCTCCAACATAATAAGTAAAATAATAAGAATGTTCTATACTAGGGATTTTTTTCAGGACCCCTAGGTATCCCAAAATCAAATAGTCAATATAATTAGCTATTTGTTTCTTTTGTAGGGCTCTTTTTCCCAAGTAAGCAGACGCCGCTCTCTCAAAGCAGGGAAGTAATTCAAAAGCTTTTTACAGGAAAGTAATTAGGGGAAAAGGAGGGAAGGAAAGGTCTCACCCAGATCCTCCACAGTGGTTCTTAACGCTTAGCTGTTCTTCTGGCTTTCGGCTGGTGTGGCTAAGTGGTCGGCCATTTTACTGGCCGATCTTTTCTCCGTCAGCCCTAAGGAGCTGGCTCGGACCGCAGAATGAGCTTCCGCCCTTCTGCAGTCTGACAAGGGGCCTCCTTAATGGTGGTTGCCCCTCCAGGGTGACTTTCGACCCTATCGAAGGTCTACCGGCGGAGGGAAACCGGCCGGTGAAGAGAGCAGTCTCTTCGCACGACCGCCTGCGCCGTGATCCGGAACCGGAAGCCGATATTATAACTCTTGTGTAGTGAAATAAAGGAAATTTGGGTTACCAAAATTTGAATATTATGGATGTTAAAGGTTAAATTGGAATACTGTAATTAAAAACTAAGAATTAGGTAAAATTTAAAAACAGGACATGGATATGTATAAGTAAAAATAGATTGATAAATGCTTTAACTGAGCTTGTTATGGTTAGAAATTTATTAGTTTAAGTATGTTATATTAAATGTTAAGGGAAATAGAGAAGGAATTTTTGATAATGTAACCTGAGATATGTACTAAAAATTTTGTTACTGAATTATTGATTACCCAGTCACCATGATGCTTTCTAAATACTTGGATGTTAAATTGGAAAACTAATAAAACTTGTTATAACAAAAAAAGAATTCGGAGAAGTGGCAGGTCTGAAAATAAGCAGACTAAAATAAACAGACAGAAAAGACTAAAGTGTTAACTAAAAATCTTACAGAAAAACAAAAAAAATCAATTATCAGAAAAAACAGGTCTTCAAATAGTCAAAAAAGTTAAGTACTTGGGAATCTACCTAACAGCAAGATGTGCAACAATAAAATAAGATAATTATGTAAAACTATTAAAACAAATAAAATTAGACTTGGAAAAATGGAAAAACCTACAACTTTCAATGCTGGGGAGAATAGCAGCAGTGAAGATGAATATTTTACCAAAAATACTCTTTTTCTTTCAAACAATACCTATAAAAGTGGGGAAAAACTTCCTTGATGAACTAAACAAATCAATACTGAAATTTATTTGGCAAGGAAAAAAAGCTAGAATAAAATTGAAAATGCTTCAAGAAGCGAAAGAAAATGG
Organism: Azemiops feae; assembly: GCA_023970755.1. Lineage (NCBI taxonomy): Eukaryota > Metazoa > Chordata > Lepidosauria > Squamata > Viperidae > Azemiops > Azemiops feae. Next base: position 11,995 of record JALGBA010002907.1, on the reverse strand, counting down.
AGGATTTGGACTGCTAGACTGGAATCTATATTACCAAGCAGCCATTTTAACATGGCTAAAAGAGTGGATAACTCTTATAGATAGAAGATTACTATACCTAGAGGGACATGACCTACAACTTGGATGGCATGCCTTTCTATGGTACAGGAAAAATAAAATTCACAGATACTTTCTGTTATGTACTGAGCTTTCTTTATGAACAGGTGCAGGGAACTGGCCTGTAATGGTTAGCAGACCACGTGTCCTGCTAGCTAGACTTGCTGTCTGCAAGCCCAGGCAGCATGCAATTGCGCGGGAAAAATACGTTGCATTCATTGGCTGGCAACGCCCCAGGCCGAATGTATAAAAAGGGGCAGAGCCATTTTGTTCTCAGTTCTGTTTAACATTGAATAAAGAAATACCTGTTGAACGTCCTGCCTCTTCAATGCCTACCAACGCAAGAAACAGAACATTGGCGACGAAGGTGGGATCGTGCTGCTGCAAAAGTCAAGCGCTGACTCACCATGGAAACCCTCGAAGATGCTGAGAAGTATGGCGTTCCAACCTCCTTCGCTCTGCCTGCCAGTCCAGAATCGCTGGAGGAGAGTACCGCTAGGAGTCATCCTGGAACCAATTCGAAAGCCTGCACAGCACGAGGCGTTGAATAGGCCATCAACATTACACCATGGCAAAGATTGGTCGTCTTTCTGAATTCGACGTCAAGCATCCAGAACGATGGAGCTCCTACATTGCTAGGGTGGAAAATTATCTCAGAGTCAATCAGGTTCAGGAGGACAGACTGAAGGCCACGACACTGCTGTGTGTTTGTAGTCAAGAAACCTTCAATATCATGGAGAACCTGGTTGCTCCGGCACCTTTGCAGTCATCACTTACGCAGAGCTGAAAAGAATACTCAAACAACATTTTGAGCCGAAGCTGTCAGTCATAGCTTGGCGACATGCTTTTGAACAGCAGGACCAGTGTCCTGGGGAGTCCGCTGCTGACTTCATTGCTGCTCTACGACAAGCTGCGAGGCCGTGCAAATTTAAGGATCTGGAAAAGCGGCTATGAGACCGGCTCGTTTGTGGTCTGAGAAGCCGCAAACTTCAGCAGAAGATATTCGCCAGAGAAACTGTCTCCTTCCAAGATGTTTTGAGGGAGGTAAAGGCCGAAGAAGCAGCAGGCGGAGCTGTTAAGGCCTTGCGGCTATCGAAGAACCCTCCAAGTCCTGGAAATATCCACCAAGAGGACGCCGAGAGAGTTGAAGACTCCGAGTTGGACAACGAGGTCAATCGGTTACAGCAACTACAAGAAAGGAGGCCCCACAGGCTTCCTGAGAAGGCAGTTTCCTTCTCTCGATGCATCGTGGGTGGAGGCTGCTACAAGTGGGCCGACTGCCAGTTCTGCACCGCCACGTGCCGGGCATGTGGCAGGCAAGGCCACATTGCCGCCATTTGTTTGGGTCGCACAAAAGACCTCCATTTGAAGAGTTGCCTCAGAAACATACTGGGGTCCCCAGTCAGAACCGGGTGGGGTTTTGCGCAATGAGGAGAAGTGTGTTTAGAACAGGTGCCCACTGGCCATTGAAGAAAAAGCTGCATCTTAAAGTCACACTGCAGGGGGTTCCTTTAGACATGGAGCTGGACACGGGCTCCACTCTGTCCATAATTTCTCAAAAAACCCTGGGACAGATTTGCTGTAAAAGTGGCCATCGAGTTAAGCTCAGGCCGTCGAATCTCCTCTTGACCGATTTCCAGAATTCCCGAGTCAGCGTCAAGGGGGAGGCCACATTCAGTTTGAAATTCAGGGATTTCGAGGGTCTGTTGGACATCGTAGTTGTCGAGGGCAACCGCATGAGTCTGATTGGACTCGATTGGTTTGATGCGCTAGGCATCCAGGTGACGGGGTTAAACAATTTGCAAATGGCAAGCCTTGCAGAGGTGTGTAAGGAGTTTGCTGATGTTTTCAGCTCAAAGTTAGGGGCATACAAGGGCCTTCCTATTGTTTTAAGGCTAGATCCCTCAATAGCACCGATCAGGATTAAGCCTCATCGGGTGCCATTTGCTCTCAAGCAAAGGATAAATGCAGAGCTGGATAAATTGCTTCAGCAGGGCATTTTGAAACCTGTGAAGTCCATGGGAAACCTTCATTGTCATGCCACTTAAGGCCAACAGAGAAGTCAGAATCTGTGCTGATTACAAATGCACATTAAATAAAGCTCTCCAGCTGCATTCCTACCCGATGCCTGTAGTCAGCCATATTCTGGCATCGCTACAGGGAGGGCGTATTTTTGCCAAACTAGATTTGGCTCAAGCCCATCAGCAGCTGCCGGTGGATGACACCACGGCAGAGGTCCAAATGATTGTGACTCACCGGGGAGCCTTCAAGGTCCAAAGGCTGCAGTTTGGGGTGAATGTAGCCCCTGGCATATTTCAGAGCATGATGGAGCGCACGCTCCGTAATATTCCAGGGGTATGCCCATATTTCAATGATGTCCTCATCGCAGGGGAGTCAGTCAAAAACTTGGCAGACAGGCTTCGGGCCATTTTGCGGCGTTTCCGCGAAGCGGGGCTGAAGCTCAAACAAGAGAAATGCAAGATTGGAGTCACTTCCACGGAATTCTTGGGCTTTAGAATTGATGCCGAAGGCATCCATCCTGCTGAATCAAAGCTTAAAGCAATTCAGCAGGCACCCAGTCCCAAAACAAAGGGAGAGCTTCAAGCCTTCCTGGGACTTCTCAACTTCTACCATGCCTTCCTCCCCCACAAGGCCGCAGTGGCAGAGCCATTACACTGGCTCTTGGACAAGCAGGTCCCATGGAAGTGGACAAATGTCCACGAGAGGAGTTTTGCTGAGGTTAAGGCATTGTTATCCTCTAATGCAGTGTTAGCTCATTTCAATGAGCAGTTGCCAGTAAGCATAGCTTGTGACGCATCCCCTTAGGGAATAGGGGCTGTCTTAAGTCACCTTAGGGCTGATGGAACACGTTCCTATAGCCTATTACTCAATGACTCTATCTACTGCTGAGCGCAATTACACGCAAATAGATAGAGAAGCACTGGCAATCGTGGCTGGCATCAAGAAGTTTCACGACTTCTTGTATGGCCGCCGTTTTACGGTCTTCACTGACCACAAGCCGCTTCTGGGGTTGTTCACAATGAACAAGCAGACACCCCAAATCATCTCTCCTAGAATGTTGAGATGGTCAATATTCCTTTCTGCTTATGACTATTGTCTGGTTCACAAACCGGGCAAAGAAATGGGCCACGCAGACGGCCTTAGTAGATTGCCTTTAAAACAAGTAGAGCCTGATCCTGCACCGGCCAACCACATCCTGTCTATCCAGGATTTTCCTGAGTTCCCCCTCCATGCAGGGGATGTAGCTGCAGAAACAGCTACCGACAACACGCTAACACGCGTGTTGAACTGGGTGCTCACAGGATGGCCTGACATGTCCTGGCACTGACTTCCAGAGTTTCTGGAAAAGGAAGCATGAGTTATCCACCTTTAAGGGTTGTATACTGTGGGGAACTAGGGTAGTAATCCCGACCTCACTGAGGACTAGAGTCCTTGTTTCTCTGCATGAGGGACATCCGGGAATAGTCCGGATGAAGGCGCTTGCACGCAGCTACCTTTGGTGGCCTGGGCTCGATAAAGAGATTGAAGCCCAGGTCCAAGGGTGCCACATTTGCCAGCAGTCCAGGCCAGAAATGCCCCAGGCTCCCGTCCATAGATGGGAAACCACACATGCTCCTTGGTCGAGGATCCATATCGACTACGCTGGCCCCTTTCAGGGGCAGCTCTTCCTCATTGTTGTGGACAGTCACTCTAAGTGGCTGGAAGTTGTTCCAGTGTCCACTACGATGACCGCCATCACCATTAGGGTACTTCGTGGCATTTTTGCCACACATGGCCTCCCAGACGTACTTGTCTCCGACAACGGGAACGCTGAAAGAGCCACATGCAGCTCCAGAGCCACGGGTTGCCAACCCGTGCTCTAGGAAATACCATGGCTCCACCCAATACCTAGTGGTGTGGAAACACCTTCCATCCTCCCAAAACAAGTGGGTCCACAAACACCATATTAAAGCCCGTAAACTGCTTAAGAAATTTCACACCGAATACCCGAACAAACCAGATTAGCCTATATATGTGTTTGTCTCTATTTCTCCACAGGTATATCTCTCTTTTTTTAAGGCAGGCAGGATGTCAGAACTCACAGTTCTAAGGGGGCTCTTTCTTGTTCTAACTCTGACTCTATTCTTTCTATTCTTCTGGGTTCTGCCATACTCCTGGAGGGGAGGGAGAAAATGTTGCGGGCTGTTTCTTTGGTTTTCTCTATTGCTACAATGTAACACTTTTGCTGTTTCAGCATACACACTCTTTGAACTGTCTTTCCCCTTGATGTCAACTCAAAGGAGGGGGGAAGAAAGGAATGCATCTCCGGGCAACTGGCTTATTTCCGCTTTCGGAAGAGAAGGTGCGAAGACCCAACAAACATCGTTGCAAGCCTGAGACAGCCTGATGTTACCAGTGTTTTCCCACAATGGACTTAACACCTGGGGATTGGCCCATTTGAACTGACCAGATGAACTATTGGGATGGGGTTTGCTTGGGACACTTTAACCTATTGATCTGAGTGGCAAACCCTCAGATCCTGTCTATTATACCTGCTATCAGCTTCTCTTAATAAAAGTTCCTTTTGGAAGAAACTGCTTCCAAGAGTTCTGCTTTCTTAGGATGAGGTTTTGAAGTGGGCCATGTTGGAATAGAATAGAATAGAATAGAATAGAATAGAATAGAATAGAATAGAATAGAATAGAATAGAATAGAATAGAATAGAATAGAATAGAATAGAATAGAATAGAATAGAATAGAATAGAATAGAAAGGACTTCGGATGTCTTCTAGTCCAGCCCCCTGCTCAAGCAGGAGAACCTATACCATATCAGACAACTGACTGTCTAGTCTCTTCTTAAAAATCTCCAGTAACGGAGCGCCTACTATTTCTAAAGGCTGTCAAAACGTCCTTCTCGTTGCGCAGGAAAGAAACAGGCAGGTACGAGTGACAGACGGTTTATTCCATACAGGAGAAAAGTCAGCACTGTGAGTGAACTGCTCCCAGCCTTTTACATAGCCTCTCCACCTCAGAGCACCACCCCCCAGTCTGCAAGCCAGCATCCGGTGTGCCGAGCACATAAGCGGCCATTTGGGTCCTCGCTTCCTTTCCTCGCCACAGACATGCAGTGGATTGCCTGCTGGAGCAGACACCAGGTAGGGTTTCAGCATCCTTTTCTGGCACCCTTAGTCGCCAGGATCCCGGTAGTTGATGCCAGAGGGTCTTTCCCCCCTCACTGAGATGTCGCCACCCCTCCCCTTGCTCCGCCGCCTCCTGCGGCACCGAGCCATCCGTCCTTGCTCCGCGCCCTAGATTCCCCTCTCCTCAGCTGCTGAAGGGATTCCCCTCCTCAGCGTTCCTCAGCACCAACAGCTGACATCATCCCAGCACCGGTCCCGTCAATCAGCGAACACCTAGAGGCAAACAAAATCACTACTAAAAGCCAACATGGGTTTGTCAAAAACAGATCATGCCAGACAAACCTCATTGCATTCTTTGACCAAGTGACAAAATTAGTGGATCAGAGGAATGCTGTGGATATAATTTACTTGGACTTCAGTAAGGCATTTGATAAAGTAGATCACAACCTACTACTTGATAAGATAGAAAAATGTGGGTTAGACAGCATCACTACCAGATGGATTCGTAGCTAGCACTGTAGGAACGGCCCGTACTAGCGGGTGGTCCTCATGGAACCGCATCAAATGGAGGTAAGTGGCAGAGGGGTGCCCCAGGCTCTGTTCTGGGGCCAGTGCTCTTCAACATCTTCATCAACGAAATTTGGACGCAGGGGAAAGATGGGGGAATCATCAAATTTGCGGATGACACCAAGCGGCAGGAATAGACAACACTCCAAAAGACAGGCTTAAGATAAGGAGGACCCTGGGACCACCCGACTTGAAAGTGGGCGCATATCTAACAAAATCTGAAATCAATGGTGAAAAAAGTAAGGTTCTACATTAGGCAAGAAAAACCAAATGTACAGGTATAGTATAGGTGGTACCTTGCTCAATAGTAGTAACTGTGAGAGGGATCTCGGAGTCCTAGTGGACAATCACTTAAATATGAGGCAGCAGTGTGCTGCAGCTGCCAAAAAAGCCAACACAGTGCTAGGCTGCATTAACAGAGGGATAGAATCAAGATCACGTGAAGTATTAATACCACTTTACAATGCCTTGGTAAGGCCACACTTGGAATACTGCATCAATATTTGGCACCACGATGTAAAAAAGATGTTGAGACTCTAGAAAGAGTGCAGAAGAGAAGGGCAACCAACGATGATTAGGGGACTGGAGGCTAAGCATATCAGGAACGTTTGCTGATTGGGTATGTCTAGTAATGAAAGAAGGCTAGGGGTGACATGATAGCAGCTATTCAATATCTCAGGGGTGCCACAAGAGAGGGAGTCAAGCTATTCTCAGCGCCTGAGGCAGGACAAGAAGAATGTATGGAAACTAGTCAAGGAGAGAAGCAACCTGGAACTGAGGAAGAAACTTCGCTGACAGTTTAGAACAATTAACCAGCGGAAAACATGCCTACAGAAGCGGTGAATGCTTTCCAACACTGGAAAGGTTTTAAGAGGAGAACTGGACAGCCATTTGTACGAAATGGTATAGGGTTTCCTGCCTGAGCAGGGGTGGACTCGATGGACCCAAAAGTCCCTTCCAACTTTATATTAATATTATATATATTATTATTATTATTATTATTATTATTATTATTATTATTATTATTATTATTATTATTATTATTATTATTATTATTATTATTATTATTATTATTATTATTATTATTATTATTATTATTATAGGCCGATGCGATCTGGTCTGCCGGCAGCCCTGGCGGCGGCTCCAGATGGCAAAGAGGGCGTTCGGGAGGCTGTGGCGGTGCCAAGCTCCTGCACTGAACAGCTGATGGCCTCCCTGGTCCAGCCCCGGCCATGGTGAGTCCTGACGGCAGTCCCGGCCAGCAAGGAGGGTCCCCCCCCTTCTTTTGTGTGTTGGGCCCATGGGGCTTGACAGGTGGCTCCCTCTACCAGGGCTCCACCTGGAAGGTAAGAAGACTCATATGAGTGGTCGTCAGCCCCAGTGGATGGTTCATCCGACCCCCTGCCCAGCTTACCAGGGTACCAGCGATGGAATGCTGGTACCAAGCGGAGGGCATGGACGTCTGCCTCCCTCACCTACGATGCCTCTGTAATGGGATACCCTTTCCACCGGACCAGGGATTTCAGGTTTCCCTGTTGGACCTGGGAGTCTAGGACCTCCTGAATCTCATAGTGGTTATTCGAGACAGGTCCTGGTTCCCCTTCCACGGGCCTACGGGAGGGTTCTTCGACCAGTTTCAGCAGACTGCTGTGAAACACCGGGTGTATTTTCCCCAGAAACCTGGGTAGTTGTAATCATACGGTCACCGGGTTAATGACCTGTGCGACCCGGAAGGGCCCTAGGAACTTCGGCACCAGTTTCCTACAAGGAACCCGTAGCCGGAGATACTCCGTAGAAAGGTATACCAGGTCGCCCACCTGGAAGGGTTTCTGGGACCTCCTTTTTCTATCGGCCTGCACCTTTGTGGTTTCCTCAGCTTTCACCAGAGCCTCCTTAACCACACTCCACACACCCGCCATGTGCGTCATCCACTTCCTGGGTTGGCAGGGCAAGTGATCCCCTTGGTTGTACTCAGGTATGGGGACAAAGTCTCTGCCATGCACCACCCGGAAGGGAGTAAACCTGGTGCTACTATGCACAGCATTATTATATGCCACCTCAGCGAATGCCAACAGGTCCACCTAGTCCATTTGCTGGTAGGACACGTAGCTTCGCAAGTAGTGCTCCACCATGGCATTTGCCCATTCTGCTGCCCCATTGGTGCTGGGATGGTATGCTGAGCTGAGACCCTGGGACGACCTGATGAACCAAACGAACGCGCGCCAGAAGCGAGCCGTGAACTGCACCCCCCGGTCCGAGATGATCCATTGGGGTACTCCATGCAGGCGGTATATGTTTGTAATGAACAGCCTGGCCAGCCTCCGAGCAGATGGCAACCCTTTACACGGAACAAAGTGGGTCTGCTTGGAGAAGAAGTCCACAATGGTCCAGATGTGTAGCCACAGCTCTCTGGCAACTCGACGATGAAATCCATCACAATGTCCTCCCAGGGCCTGGTTGGGTCTGCCACCAGCTGCAACAATCCCAAGGGCTTCCCTGTATGGGGCTTTGTGGTGGCGCAGATGTGGCATCCCCGGCATCAGAAATGACGCCTTGCCAAATGTAGGGTCTTGAGGAACCCGAAGTGACCTGCCTGTTTTTGTCATGGCAGCATTGGAGCACCCCCTGCCTCAGCGCTTGCGGGACATAGAGTTTATCACCATGCCAAGCCAGACCATCCCCTTTCGTCAGCAGGTCCAGATGGTCCCGTAACAAGGGGTCATCCTGGAGTGCTGTCCGCAGCTCTTGCACCAGGTCACTTACTACTGTATGGGGTACTGCCCTCACCACAGCTTGGTGGTACGGGGGCATAATCACCTGCACCACCTCCTCCCACTTGCTATTATATTGAGGCAGTCTCGACAAGGCGTCAGCCAAGAAATTCTTTCTCCCAGGTACGTACTTTAGCTTGAAGTGGAACCGCCGGAAATACTGTGCCCATCGGACATGTTTAGGGGACAGGTGTCTTGGGGTCTGGAGTAATTCCAGGTTCTTATGATATGTCCAGACCTCAAACGGCTCCTTCGCCGCCTCCAGGAGGTGTCGCCACATCGAGAGCACCCACCACACAGCAAACGCCTCCTTCTCCCAGATGGCCCACACCCATTCAGTCTCCGTTAGCTTCTGGGAGGTATAGGCACAGGGTTGCAAGGACCCCTGACTGTTCCTCTGGAGTAAGACTGCTCCTGCTGCAACGTCACTGGCGTCACCCTGCACCACAAATGGTATGTCCGGGTATGGGTGGAGCAGAACCGGCTCCCTCGTGAACAAAGCCTTCAGAGTCTCAAAGGATTTCTGACATGTCATAGTCCATGCCAATGGCTGACTGGGGTGTGGCTTTGTCACGGCCTATCGGGTACGTAGCAGGTCCGTTAGAGGTAAAGCCACCACAGCAAACGAGGGGATGAATTGCCTATAAAAATTTACAAACCCCAGAAAGCTCTGTAGCTGGCGGCGAGTCCTTGGTGCCTGCCATTCCAGGACGGTCTTGACCTTATTGGGGTCCATTTCCACCCCTGCCCCTGATATCCGATACCCCAGGTAGTCCAATCGGGTTTGATGGAACTCGCATTTGGAGAGTTTCACAAACAGCCAGGCCTTCAACAGTTTCTCCAACACTTGCCTCACCAACCTGATGTGTTCCTCCATGGTGGTGGTATAGATGAGAATGTCATCCAGGTACAGGTGTTCATGCAACACGTCGTTGCAACCCAAATGGCATAACCTGAAACTGGTAACTACCAAGCGGGCAGTTGAATGCCATCTTCCATTCATCCCCCCACTTGATACGGACCCTATAGTATGCCTCACGCAGGTCCAGCTTGGTGAATATCTTACCCTGCACCAGATGGGCTAGGAGGTCCTTCATCAGGGGAAGGGTGTACATATGTTCCACATACGCTCCGTTAATGCCCCGGAAGTCCACACACAAATGGAGGGAACCGTCCTTCTCCTTGAATAGGACTGGCGCTGTGATCCGTGAGCGGGCTAGCTGGATGAATCCCCTGGCCAAGTTCTGGTCGATGTAGTGACGCAACTCTCCATATCCCTGGGCGTCATCGCATACATACGGGGCTTGGGCAGTTTTGCTCCTGGTACGATGTCAATGGCGCAGTCGGTTGGCCAGTGGGGTGGCAGGATGTCACATTCTCATTCGCCAAACACCTCAGCGAGGTTGGCATACACAGCCGGAAAGCCATTCTCTTGCCCTGTGCCAACCTGGGCCACCTTTGCTCCTCTGCCATCTCCCTCTGACTCCCTGGGGGCTTGGCTTGGTGGCCGGGGACCAACCCCCAGGCATAGGTTTTGATAATCGCCCTCCTACCATATCGTTGGGCCCTACTTGTCCAACCATGCGAGCCCCAGGATCACTGCCTCAGTCATGGAGGGAACCACAATGAACCAGAGGACCTCCCAATGGGCCCCCATCTCCATCCTCACAGGTTCTGTTATGAGAGTGGGCGGAGCCCCCCCCAGGAGGGACCCATCCACCTGGTCGAATCGGATCAGGCTAGCCAACCGCCTCACCCTGATCCTGACTTCAGCTACTACATCCTTACTGATGAGGCAGCAGGTACAACCGGAGTTGATTAGGGTCCTGTACTCCCCTCTATGACCTGTTTGTGGGCTCGTTAGGGCAATAGGGATGGCAAAGGGGCATATCAGCTCACTCACCATGGGATCTTCGGCTGAGTCATCTGCATTGTCATAGACCACCAGCTGGTGGCAGATGTTGCTTCTTCCCCCATCAGAGGCGACCGTCGGGGAGCGTCCCCTTCTGGCTGCTGCACTGCCCGAGACCATTTGGTGACCTTTTTGGGTGTGGGCCTGGCCTTCCCAGGAGTTGATGGGATACCCCGTGGCACAGGAACTGGACACTCTGCCGCCCGATGCCCTGGTTGGTTGCACCGGAAACACCAAAACGGTGACCTAAGAGGTGGGCCGGAGGGCCCCGGTACTGGGGCTTGGGTCCTACATCCATCATCCCTTGGTTCCCCTGCTACCCTCTGGGGTGTGAGTGGGTCCTCCCCCTTCCTCCGGAACTCCTGCAGTCCTGTGTCCAGTTCAACCACCACCCAGAACCACTCCAGGAGCCGGTTCAGAACACCCCTAATGATGCATGCCTGGCGCAGATTCCGATCCAGGCCTGCTCGGAAGTGATGGACCAGGAGACATTCCGGCCATGATCGTAGTCTACTGACCACTCATCGGTAGTCGCGGATGTACTTCATGGCGGAACGGCCTCACTGTTTCAACGCCAGTACCTCCATCTAGGCCCGCTGGACCCGGGAGATATCCTCAAATCTGGACCGTAGCGCTTCCAGGAACAAGCCAGCATCGGCCAGCTCCCTTGCATGGTCGCTGTAGAGGTCCGCCGCCCATGCCCTGCCTCATCCTGTAGGCTTGCCGTTACCACCACCACCATCGCCGACTGGGATGGATAGAGTCGGGCATACCAGTCCAGATGGCTGATAACATCACTAAGGAACATTGCTAGGTGGTCTGTGTTCCCGTCAAACATCACCAATATTGGCGGCGGACCCCAAGCCAACCCCGGACCCCACGTCCCCAGAGGCAGCACTATTCCTCGTAGGGCATCGTCCATAGGGGAGAAACGGTGGTCACCAGGGCCTGCCATCCGCCAGTCCGGAGCCCCAGGCAACCTCGCTGTCTGCCTGGTGGGTACTCCATGCAGATCTGCCAATGACCTTCCCTCCCGTCCAGGCTGTGACTGAGCTATTGGGATGCCCAAGTTAGGGCATCCCATCTGAGGAGTACCAACACCAGGAGAAACCTGGGGATCCCTGCCTCCTGGGGTTTGCTCACCACGGCCGCAGGCTGTGGGTCCCGCTCCTTGGGTCTCACTGATGATTGGGCATCCCCTGGCTCTCTAACAGGTAGTGGTGCTGCAGCTCCAGCTGGCTCTCCCCCTTCTGCCACCGGGACAGCCCCTTGTGTTCCCTCTGCCATTCCCTACACAGCACAAAAGGAAATGGAAAAGGTGAACAAGAAAGGTGAGCACTGACTTACTGTCAAAATGTCCTTCTCAATGCGCAGGAAAGAAACAGGAGGCAGGTACGAGTGACAGACGGTTTATTCTGTAGAGAAGAAAAGTCAGCGCTGTGAGTGAACTGCTCCCAGTGCTTTACATAGCCTCTCCACCTCAGAGCCCCACCCCCCAGTCTGCAAGC